>PVKH010009491.1:0-18791 GCA_004027955.1 Chaetophractus vellerosus
CCAATAATAAACATTCACAAGGGTGAGCCCAATCTAGAATTACCATCCCAATAATAAACATTCACAAGGGTGAGCCCAATCTAGAATTACCATCCCAATAATAAACGCACACAAGGGTGAGCCCAATCTAGAATTACCATCCCAATAATAAACGCACACAAGGGTGAGCCCAATCTGGAATTACCATCACATTAGTAAGCATATACAAGGGTGAGGCTAAGTCTAGAGTGAGCTGGCTAGAGGGGTTGGGCCACTCTAGCCAGCTTCAGTAATTTCAAGTATTAACTTTTTGCTATTTTATAATATAAAGGCATCTATATAATCATTTAGAAATCATAATTATTTGTTCATTCTTAACCCTTGGTTACAATTTGAATACCTCTTTTGTGGGGAGCATGATTTAGTTCCCGAGAATAGGGGGGAAATACTGTCAAGTAAAGATTTTTTTTACAGATTCTTAAACACAGAACATAGCAGCCCTTAAGAAGCCTGTGTTCTAATTGGAGAAGCGGCTCCCTCATACGGGCTAGATAACAGCTGAGGGGCCCTGGGAATCTAAATGACGTGTATTGAGTGCCGGTCATGAAGCATCGGGCCAGAAAGGGTGGTTTCAAATAATGAGATCAAGAGACAGTTAAACATGTTAAAGGATTTATGGTAACCTGACAAAAAAGAGGAAGCAATTGTGCTGGCTGAACAAATTCCTTCCCACACCTGCAGGGCCTGCCCGGGAAGAATGTCTAAAATAGGAAATGAATCAAAATGAAAAGAAATGGCCACCAGAGAAGATGAGCTTAAGGGGCAGGATGGAGAGGATTTGGCTCCAGGGGTCTGTGGTTTCCGTAACACAGCACCGCCTCCCTCCTGCCAATGGCCGTTTCCCCAGCACAAATGAGCAGGGAAGATGCCCAAAAGGAGTCAGCTTTAGCTACCATCCTCATCTGCGTTCATCCTCCAAATCTGCTTGCTTTTCTGGTGAGCTGGACGGGAGGAGTGTTTCTTCGGGAGACCAGCCTTGGGAGAGACTGTGAGACGGGAGCTAGAGAGGGGTTTGCTCTGCCCACCTTTCTGCTTCAGCTGCAGTCAGGTGAAGGTCCTACGGAGGATGGGGCCTTCCAAGTCAGCCGGCCTCTGCTGCTAGTGCCCACATGGAGGGCCCACTCCAAGCTGGATGCCCTGCCGGGCACCCGGCCATGGGAGGGGACGAGGCGTTGGCCCCTGAGGCTCAGGGAGGTCTGGAAGGAGGAGAGGTGGTGAGGGCATGCAGCCCATTTTGGCCGGGGGGTGGGGGGCTTCTTAGTGGGTGTCAGGGGTTAAATTGTGCCCCTCAAATAGATATGTGCAAGTCCTAACTCCCAGTGTCATAAATGTGAACGTAGTTAAGATGAGGCCAAACCGACAGGGGTGGGCCCTGAAAACAACCTGACTGGTGGCCTTGTAAGAAGAGGGGAATTTGGACAGGCGAGAGAGAGAGAATACTGCCTCTCCAAAGGGTTTCTAAACTCAAACCTGGGAATGATAACCCACTAGGCTTTGTGATCACCTCTATTTCTTTTCATATTTGTCATTTTTATAGATGCAACTGTTGAGAGACTATTTGCTTTCTGATTAGAAGCAAAAGGATCTTTCCATGGTCTTTGATTCCTGCTTGGGTTGCTGAATTGAGGTCAACATCTTGTAACCATGAAGCAACAAACACAAGGACAAAAAACACGCACAATACCTAGAAGTTAGCTGAGCAGAAAGATGGCAATGGCTTAGGGGCACCATAAGTTACTGAACTACCTAATGAACCCCAAAAGGGCCTCCCTCCAGACTTCTTGTTGGAAACAATACAACAGAACACACACACAACCACAGATGCCACTAAAGCATCCGTGCTTCCTGTAGAGGGGTTGAGGAAGCTGCCAACTGGTAGAGGCAAGATTTTCTTACTTCTACTCTCCCCACCCCACATCTTCCACCCTTTATTGGGTGAGTTAAGGTAGGTGGAAGTGATATGAAAGATCATCAGGTGAAGGATAAGTATAAGTTAATTTCTTACTAAAGGATATGAACAACTAATATTTATTTCCAATTTATGGATGCAGAGACGTTCTTGAAGAAGGGAAGAATTGAGGTAAGAACTGAATGGGAAAATAATTAAATACATCGCCGAGGAGAGATACGGCATCTCCATCTGCCGGGTCTCGATTAATGGCAGTCATCCTCACTTGAGGGTTGGATACTGTTCTAGTCAGAGTTCTCTCGGGAAACAGAATCAACACGAGATATCTGTTAAAAATATAAGATTTTATAAGAGCCTCTCACATGACCGTGGGGATACACAAGTCCAGGTTCCGCTGGCAGGCTGCAAGCCAGGGGCTCCGATGAAAGACTGATGAAGGGTCCTCGATGAGTTCCTAGGAGAAGTTGGCTGTCAAACGACGAGCTGGGAAATTCTCTCCGAATGTTGAAATCAGTTCCCTTTTATGGCAGTCAACTGAGTGGATAAAAGCGTCATCCATTCTTGATCCAATCTCGCTGATTGATGCAGATGTAATCAGCCATCCATGAAGTAAACTAAATTAGCCCAGTGCTTGCTGGAACTAATAGCTGGGCACAGTTACCTGGCCGAGTTGACACATTAGCCTAACCATCACAGATACCCTTGCACTCTGCTTATGAGCAGGTGGGAAGGATGGAACCTTGGTTTCCTCCTCTCTCGCTAGCGGCTCGCGTTTTGCCTGTCTGTCTGATGGGAGCCCCAGGTACTGGTGTGCCAACGGGACTCCTCTTCCTTTGCTTTGGCCTCTTTCTTTCCTGTGGATTTTTCGCTCGAGTTTAACGAGCTCCTGCCTGCCCTCACAGGTTTCTCCCCTGGCCATCTGTCTTCTCCTCCTTTCCCTTGTTTTTGCTCTTCTCATTCACTTGTGTCCTCCCTCCCTCCCTTCTTTTTTCTCACTAATGCTCCCTCCTTCCTTCCTTTCTTTGAAGGAAAACGAGATACAATCACACCTTTTGAAGATGCTGGTGACTATTAAACCTTTTGCTAAGCAGAACCAGACCTTCCAAACAAGGTGATGAGATGATGGATGGCGTTCTTACATCATCTGTTTTCACAAACACACACTAATTGATCTCTTTTGCTTTAAGTGAAAAAATTCTTCACAAACACAGAACAAAACACAGCCCTTCAGAAGCCTATTTTCTAATTGGGGAGGAGGCTCCGTCATACAGGCTAGATAACAAGTTGAGGGGACTTGGGAGTCTAAATGAGATACAATTTAATCTTAAATAATCTTGTTTAACCACAAAAAGGGAGAGGCTTTCACTCTTGCTTTGTGAGTATCATCTCTCCCGCTCAACAACTTTCCCTTTTCTACCCTCACTCTTCTTTGGAGAAGCCATTTGATTCTCCAGAGTGGTGGATGAGAGAATCCAGGGCCAGGGGTGATACTTCAGACAAATTAAATCTGAGTTTCAGGAATAGCTCAGACACTAGAAATTTTAAAAAGCTCCCTAAGTGATTTCAATGTGCAGCCAGAGATGAGAACCAATGTTCTAGAACATCCATTCTCCGTATAGTACGGCCTATTAAAATTGTACAGTCTGAACTAAAGTTATGTTGGGGATATAAGGAAACCTCCATCGGGCAGAGAATGATAAAATAAAGTAGAAAAAACACACACAACAAAACCTCCTCTTGAGGGTATCAGGACTTCCCAAAAGGGTAAGAGGGGGCTGAGATGACAATGTGTGGGTGTTATCTCAGGGGTGGAGGGGTGCACCCAAAGTGAAAATTGTTTCCAAAAAGCCCCTATGTGACCACAGACACACTGAGTGTGGTCATACTTATATTTAGAAAAAGGCAATAAATAATGAAGGAATTCCACTAGGCATCATAAAATTAAAATAAAATGCTTTTCTCCACCCTAGGAAGAAAAAGAAACTTTTCTACCCTAGTCATCTTGTTGAAAAATGTCCAAAAAACATTTTTTTAAAACTTAGTGGGAGTAAGCACAATAATTTCAAGGGTGGGTAATTTTGCAAAGTTTTCCTAGGTAATTTTAGAAAAACTTTTAGGTAGTTAAATATTTTTGGTTCTGTTTAATGTTTCAAGTTTAAAATCCTAGTGTGCATGAGAGAGAGAGAGAGAGAGAGAGAGAGAGAGAAAGAGAAACACTGATTTAGAGAATGGGCCACACACGGTGAAATTCCATATTAAAATAAAACTTCTGTAGGACAATTTGGCAATACTGTTTAAAAAAATCTTAGTTACATTTTACTTCCATGGAGGAAATAATCATGGAATGATGGAAAGATACAATTATTTATAATTGTAAAATAATGGATACAGTATGTTTGCAACAAAATAAAATGATTAAATTATGATTCATACATAGAATGGGATATACTATGTATTCATCAAAAATAAGGTGGCAGAAGGATTTTTTGTGGTATCAAAAATCAGGTTACTTAACTGCATATACAATATGACCTCATTTGTGTTTAAAGTATTATTAGAGGAAAAAAAAAGACTGAAGGACTATAACATCAAAAACTTTATAGTTGTCATTTACCGGAATGCAAAATTCTGGAAAATAGGGAATAACTAGTTGCATTTGGATCACATAGTGTTCAAACTGTGTTGTTGAATTCTATTAAATTATATGGTGGAATTATGGGTGATTTTGATTCTCTTGTTAAGACTATTTTCAAAGTTTCCTCTAACTAATAGATATTACTTGAAAATGAGAAAACATATCAAAATTTATACTATAGAAAATTTATACATCTGGACAAAGACTGGAAGAGTATACAAAAATGATATTAATCTTTGTTTAAGTGGTAGAATAGTAGAACAACGGATACATTTTTGTCTTTAATGTTATATCTACCCTCCCACACACACATGCACACACACATGTACACACTAAGTTTGGAAAGGAGACTTCAGATGAAACAATTCTGTGTATACATAGAGAACCCAAGGGAATTTTTAGATAATTTATTAAAACACATTTTTACATAAAAGCCATTATTTTTATATATGCAGTAACCAAATTAGTTAAAAGTAACAAGTAATGAAGAAGAAAGCATTCACAAAAGAAGTAAAATAAAATAAGGTGCATAGAAATACCTTTTGTAAAAGAAGAGCAAGAACTTTATGGAGAATATTAGAAAATTTTAATTATTGAACCTGTATGGTGTAGTTTTGGCAATATGGTTCCCCTGAATTCATGGAAAAATTCTCTACCATATCCCAAAATCAACTTCAGAGATAATAAAGACTTAAATATTAAAAAAAACACAACCTTAACTTTTGGATGAAAATGTAGGCTAATATATTTATGTCCTCTGGGAAGGAAAATATTTCTTAAGTATATTTCTTAGATATTTCTTAAAGATTTTTACTTATAAAGGAAAAATGTTTAAATTTGACAACAGAAAAATTAAGACTTTCTCTTTGTGAAAATCAAGCCAAAAATTTGGAGAAGATATTTTTAACATATATGTCTAATAAAAAGGATCAATAACCAGAATATATGAAGACAGCCTACTCATTAATAAGGAAATGACAAAAAGAAGAAAGATGACCAAAAAACAAAAGCAGACATGTTACAGAAGAGAAAATGTAAATGATAATAAGCATATGAAAAGAATTTCAAACTCGCTAGTAATAGTAGTTGGAGAAATGTGTACAGAATTCAGTATGAGACACAATTGAGTACCTCCAGATTGGCAAAAAGCAGAAGGTCTTAATTTCACCAAACGTTGGTGAGAAGGTAGAACAATGGGGCATCTTAAATACCATAGATAGAAGTGTAGAATGGTGCAACTATTTTGAAAAAACAAATCGGCCTCATTTTGTAAGATTGAACTTTCACATACATGTCAACCTGCCAGTTTTAATCCTGGATTAATATACCCAAGGGAAATTTTAGCACGTGTGGACA
Source organism: Chaetophractus vellerosus (assembly GCA_004027955.1). Lineage (NCBI taxonomy): Eukaryota > Metazoa > Chordata > Mammalia > Cingulata > Chlamyphoridae > Chaetophractus > Chaetophractus vellerosus. Next base: position 5,940 of record PVKH010009491.1, read on the forward strand.
AGGGGACTTGGACGAGAGGTTACCTTTGTTTGTGACAGTAAAAACCGAAAACAGCACAGATGCAGATAAACTGTAGTTTTTCTGTTTATCTTCATTTTCAGATGAACAACTGCACGAACTCAACATAGGTGTTGAGTGAAGAGATCAAGTCATGAGAATTTTTAGGCTTTTGAATTGTACTACATGACTACAAAAATCTGAGGTTGTATTAACTGAGTGCTGCGTTGTTTAGAATATTGCACCCAGTTTGAGAAGGAAGTTTCACCCAACTAACTGAGCGTGATGCTTCAGGTCATCGAAACGTCCTCCCATCCCCGTGCCAGCCCATCTTGGATGTGACATTCACACACAACTTGTATTTTGCACACCACATGAAGCTGGATTACTAAGAATTACTCCTTGTTGATATGTATCAATAAAATTGATTTGTTTAAAAAAAAAAAGAATTTCTGTGGGTCTTCAGACAATAGGCATTGAAAATCATCCACAAGAATATTCGCATCCAAAGAAGATAAAGGGGAACCAGGAGGTCCAGTTCAAAGAGGAGACCCAGGGGACATGTCTGGGTCCCAGAGCTGGCTGAGAAGGGAATCCATGAGTTACACAACGGTCTGGGGGCAGGGACCCTGCTCCGCCACAGGCTGTAGGTGGGCACGCAGACTGGATAACGTCATTCGCTGAAGCTGTAGCAGAAAAAACTTGTTTCACAACCCCAGGCAGGTGGGCTCGGGGTGGCTTCCCCTGACAAAAGTCAAACTGCTTACCAAAAAAGTCACATTGCTAAAACTTGTAAGCCAAAGGAGAAGACAAAATTTCCTCCAATCGCAAGAAGCCAAGGAAAATATCACACTTCCTGGCTGCCCACTCTTCTTACCACATACCCCTCCCCCAGCTCCCGTTAGCTACAGAAAAAGAAATCACTGTAGTGAATTAATTACGCTGTGACACAGACTTTCCTTTCCCCGGGGGTGATTCAGCCCAGCAGCCGGAGGAGGGGTAGCTAACGAATTCTCAAACTTTTGAGCCCTCTGGACTGGCTTTCAATATTAGACATCGGAGTTTTTGAAAATTAACACTGGAACAAAAGTGACTACACATTCTGTGTCCCCTTCACCCGCCCTCAGTCCAAACTTTATTTTAGGTTTCTTTGGGGCCACTTAAAAAACAGAAACAAAAACTCGTAGTAGGCACTATCTGGAAATTTAGAGATCAATGCTACACCGAAGCCTATTGCGGAGACCACCGCCTGTGATCGCCTTTACTACAAACTAAGGAAAACTGTGTTTTCCCATAAATGACGCCCTGTAAGCGCTGTCATCAGCCCCCCTCCCCTTCTCTTTCCAGCCTATCTAGTCAATCAAGCGTGACCGCAGCAAGGTGAGGTAATAGTTTCAGTGTGACAGACTTATCTAGGCTTGGAATGAGAAACCCGAGTGATTGAGTTGCTGTGGACAGTGACAGCACTGCCCTTGGGCGTGAGAATAGCCACGAGGTTTTCCATTCTGGCGTGCAGGAGTACCTGGGGCACCTGAACCCCCTGGGAAGTGCCCCCCAATAGTCCACGGACCAGGCGGGAACTCCAGGGCGCTGGGCTGACTCCCCTACTAGCACATTTCTGAGATAAGGTTCTAATAATAAACTCAATTTCCCTTCTCCTCATCTGCCTTCTCGGTTTTCAAAACGTGAAAGACTCACGTGTAGCAAACTCCACGCCCAGGCTGTGGCTCCGTGTTGACTGACTGCTCCACTGGCCTCCTCAGGCTTTCGTCCATGTGAGGTGCGTGCTAGGCTCTGGGCTTCACTCAGGCAGTGCAAGATCCTCCAGACCAGACTAGAATCAGCTCTTCACACACACTAGCTCCCTAACCCGGCAAGGGCGAACAGTCATCCCCAGCTCTGTCTACAACGGTGTGGGACCCTGGTCTATACTCACAAAGGAGAAAATCCTCAAAGCAGGACTCTCTGTGACCCCTTGAAATCACTGTAATTCTCCAACATATGACGGAACGTTGTTGAAAGTTCCAGAAGAATGCTCACTCACAAAAGAATAACTCTAGATGGGAGTGGGGGCTGAAAGGTGGCTGGACAGCTGCCCTCCTCCTGGGCGGGGAGCTTCCGACTTAGTGCCAAGGGCATGGTAGGCCGCCTCTCACCCACCTTGCTACCTCCTTTGGGAAGCCTCTGAGTCAGACTTTGACATTACAGACAGGTATGATTCTATCCATTAGAGGTACTTTCTCAAAGCACGGGTAAAATACTTGAATACAGACTCTGCTTTCCAGTCACTGTTCCATTGTTCAAAAAAAATGAAAAGGGAGCAGATGTAGCTCAAGTGGTTGATTGCCTGATTCCCCTGTACGAGGTCCTGGGTTCGATCCCCAGGACCACCTAAAAACAAACAAACAAATGAAAGAACCAGCTCTCATTGGGGAGCAGATGCAGCTCAGTGGTTGGTTGCCTGCTTCCCATGTAAGAGGTCCTAGGTTCAATCCCCACTACCCACTACAAAAGGAAGAAAGAAAATTGGCCCCAACCTTTTTTAAACAATGTTCTTTCAAGAAGGAAACTGGGAGATTTAATCTTTGTGCATTTGATTCTCCCACACAGCTTTCCCAGGAATTGGGACAAATGGATAAATAATTCACATGGTTTAATACTACACTTAAAAATACATACTCCACTGGACTTTTTTGTTATTTATAACATCATCAGTCTTCTAAGGAGGGTGTGTGCTGGTAACAGAGGTATTTTAGTTTGCTAAAGCTGTTGAAGGCAATATACTGGAAATGGGTTGGCTTTCAAAATGGGCACTTATTAGCTTACAAGCTTAGAGTTCTGAGGCCAAGAATATGTCCAAGTCAAGGCCTCATCAGGCCATGCTTCCTCCCCAAAGACTGGCTGCCAGCAATCCTGGACTCCTCTGTCGCATGGCAAGGCACATGGTGGTGTCTGCTGAGCTCTTCCTTCTCTTCCAGGCTTCATTGCTTTCAGCTTCTGGCTTCCATGCCTTTCTCTCACTCTTCGTCTGAATTTCATTTTCTTATAAAGGGCTCCAGTAAGAGGATTAAGACTCAACCTGGACCACGCCTTACTGAAGAAACCTAATCAAAAGGTCCTACTTACAATAGGTTCACACCCACAGCAAAGGATTAGCTTTAAGAATTTGAAATTTGGGGGTCCATATAGTTTCAAACCATCATAAGAAGCTACTTTTATTTTGTTGGACCACATGCTAGGGTTGGGGATGGGGATTCAGAGGTAACAGCTGGAGCCAACTGGAATCACTACCCAGCCCAGAGCGCAGGGAATTGAAAGGTGGGCTGGGGGACAGCCAAAAGGACAAGGGGAATAGGTGTAAATAAGAACATCCAGACAAGTTTGCAATGTTTCAATTGCTCTACCTTTCCCAGAAACTTTCCTAACAACATCAAATGGGTCAGAGCTGGAAGGAGCTTCCAGATGATTATAACCAACTCTTTCACTTAACAGAACATGAAACAGGTTCAGGGACTGGCTGACTAGATAAGATCATGCTGCTAATTAATCAGAGGTGAAGCGGGACTAGAGCCAAGGAATGCTGAGACCTAGGCCATTGTTTGCCCAGTTTTAGGGGACGGTGGCTCCCCTGGAGATTCTGATAAACAATGAAGCCCCTCAATACATCTGCTAACCCCTATGGCTTCCAGATGCTTCTAATTCGTGTCTCAAGAACAAACATTTTAATCCCTGAAAGAATATGAGGTGTAGCAGAGATTAACTCTTAATTTAGCTATCTTTGTTAAGTTAATTTGAATACTACCTCCTTGGAGATGGTGTGGGTGCCCTTCAGGAGAGCTGCCTAAAGCTGCAGAGATGAGCTTCAGTTTCCCACGCCATCGTGAGTTAGAGCAAAGGACTTTGAAGAGGGACTCTTGGGCTTTCAGCCTCACTTGCCATCACTGTGCTGAAACCTCAGGTGGGACGAGGCCCCCTGGTCAAAACTTGTAGATTAATGATGAGGAAGCAATATCTTAAATGTGGGACTTAGTATATAGGTTATTCTTGTTCTCTCCTTTTACCTGATTTGTTTGTTAATTTACTAGTGAAATAATGTAATAAATCTCTTGAAACCAGCACCCAAAGCAAGAACTAAAATATTACCGCTCACCCACATGTGCCTCTCCATCCCATCCCCTTCCTGCAGAGGAAAACATTATCCTGAATTTTGTGCCTATTGTTCCCTTTGTTTATATGTGTGTGTTCATATGGCTTTATATGTACTTATATATCATGTAGATATACAAGTATCTAGTTTTGTATTTTTCTACCTATTTGGACCTACCTATTAGTCATATACAGGGTATGACTAAAGAGTATATATTTATTTCATTTGGTTTTAACTTAAAACAAGAGTACCATACTGTATGTAGTATTTTTAAACTAGTTTTATTCGCTTAACATTTCATTTCTAAGATTCATCCATGTTATTGGGTGTGGCTATAGTTCATTCCTTCTAAATACTGTATAATATCCCATTTTATGAATATACTTCATTTCTCTACTCTCCCATTGTTGGGCATTTGGGTTGTTTTCATTTTGGGGCTATCATGGGCAGTGATACTAGGAACATTCTTATGCATGTCTCCAGGTGAATGCACATGGGAGCCTTTCCAGGGTATGTGCCTAGAAATGAATTCCTGGATTATGAATGAAAATTTTCAAATTTTAAAGTTAATGCTAAAGTGTTCTACAAAGTTGCTGTACCGATTTACACCCTCAACGGTAACCTATGTGAATGAGATCCACATCATCTACAATACATAGTATTGCCAGTTAAGCTTTGCCAATTAAATGGATATAAAGTGATATCTCAACAGTCCTGATATGCATTTCCTTGACAACCAATGAGATTGAGTAGTGCTTCATGTTTATGGGTTAGTCATGTTTCCTGTTCCATGAAATGACTTTTTTAACTCATATTTTACATTTTTTTTAGTCTTTTTTTCTGAATGGTTTGTAGGTGTTCTTTATATATTCTGAATATTAATCCTTTTACAGTTTTTTGTGTATGTCTTTTGCTAATTTATGCCTTGTTTTTCACTTTCTCTGAGGTGTATTTTTTTTTTTAACAGAAACTCTCAATTTTAAACTGGTCAACTTTATCAATATTTTCTTCTAGGATAGATTTGGTCTTGCTTAAGAAATTCTTTTCTAGCTTCAGGTCAGAAAAAAACATTCACCTGTATTTCTTTCTCAAAGATTTAAAGTTTTACTTTTGACATAAATCCTTGTTCTATATAGAATTGCCTTTGAATGTGTTGTGAGATTGGATTCCAGCTTCATTTCTGTCCATACTTAAAACCAGTTCTCCACTTTCCTTCCTGATCTGCTATGTCACTCCATTATATCACAAGTTCCAGGTATATATTGATCATTTTCAAGCCTCTCCATTTTGTTCCATGGAAATTTTTTTTCTGTGCTTGTGCCAATACCAGACTCTATTATTGACTATAAATTGGTTTTCTAGGATAAACCCAAGAAAGATAATTTTCTATATAAAGTAGATTTGGTTTTCTAATAGTTTGTTTCATATTTATGTACATATATTGATGACTGAATTGGGCCTACAATTTTTCTTTTTCACTCTATTCTTCTCTAATTTTGGTAGCAAGATCAGACTTACTCCATAGAATGAGCTGTTGAGTATTCTTTTTCTTTATGTGTTAGATTAATATGAAGCTAAATTTTAAGAAATTTTTTTCTTTAAAGGATTATAAAAGTAATATACATTATTACCAAAAATTGGAAAAATATAAAAAATTATAAAGAAAAAATATTTATTTAGGAAGATTTATTTATCCAGAAAGAAACATTGTGAAAAATATTTGGTATGCAGTATTTCCTTCTGTAACTATTTTTCAATTTCTACAGGGTATGTCCAACTCTCTCTTCATCTACCTACTTAGCAACCTATACACAGCCACACACATATACATGATTATAACAGCATGGACTAGTTTAGCTGTTTCACTTAACATGCTATGATTAGTATTTCCCTGTGCCATTAAATGGTCTTCAAAAACAACATATAGTTAGTAGCTGTATATTAAGCTGATTTTTGAAAGGAGTTCATATTAAACTCCTCTGGGTCCCAAATCTAAGTTTTCATTTGTTTTTAGGTGAACAGTTCATGCTTAAAAACTCAGTACAATAATATATTAATGCAGTTTGTCACTTCCGGTTAAGCTTCAGGCACCTGCCATCTTCGTTCTCAGCTCTATCCTGGTAACCCAGTTGGCCTGATCAAAATTGGAAGTACATCAGGACCCCAGCCCTACCTACTGGGGGTTCTTGAATTTGTAATGGCACCAAAGCCATTTTGCCCGGAATGGGCTCCAGCGTCTTCAAGCCCACCGAACTACATTCTTTCTCCTCCTCCTGGCCTGCCCTGAGCTTGCGCAGTCCATGTCACTGGGCAACTTGTTCTGATTAACCCTGAAATTCTACCTGTGGATCTGGAGCCAGGTATGGACTGCACTCGGCTTTCCTCCACCTTGACAACGTGTTCTGTTGTTGTTAGATATTTATTTATTCAGTTAGTCAGTCAGTTGGTCAAGTTCAATAAAAATATATTGATTATTTATTCTGTGCCAAGCTACTGTGTGTGGGGGTGGTAGTGCTTTGATCAGCACCTGCTTAGAGATTGTTCCAAAACAGATAGACCCCAGTCACAACCCAACCAAGTGCCTGAGTCTGAAAATCCCCACTGCCTGGAGGGTCCCATTTTAGTAACTTCCTGTATTGCCCCAGATGGGAACCCTTGGACATTGATACCAAAGCAAGTTTCCAATATCTCTTTAGGCACCTTGGGACCTAGTTCTATAGTGAGGTTAGGCCTACCTTTAATTCCTCATCTTTTCCTTGCCAATATCCTAGTCAACTTTTCAGGTAAGTCTGCTTGAATTTTGACCTTTACAACATGTATAGTTTAAAAATATTTTCAGATGTATTTTCTCATTCTGGTTTTGAATCTTAAAATAAATTTGTGAGATAGGAAGATAGGCTTTATAAACTTCCTTCATTAAAGAGGTAATTGACTTCAAGAGGAAATTGGCTTCAAGATGTCAAAAGACTTATTTATGTTTTGCATAGTTAATGGATGGCAGCTTTTGAACTTGAACCCAGACCTTTTGTTCTTTATTTCATAGTTCTTTCCAGTTGATGGGGCTTGGGGGTGACTAACATCCACTTTGAATGGACCTTATGATTCATCTGAGGAGGTGGCCAACTTTCCAGTGTGAAGGATTAATATATTAGGCCTCCCAGGACAAACTTTAACCCCAAATAATTACTCAAAACATATAAATGTCAGATACTCTATAGTTGGTAGGGTACAAAATCTGTGGACATGAAGGACCTTTGAACAGCATCCCTTACATTTCTCTTGTACATTGGTCAACTCCCCCCCCCCCCCGCCCCTTGTAAGAATATGGTTCTAAGCAAGGCACAGATCTATCAAGGGAAAAACTTTACATAACATTTCCACAGACCCAAGTTGATATAGTTTTTTCAGAGTTGAGAAGATACTTCAATATATGCAGTGTATGGGTTGTGTTTGTTGCTACCAACTTTGTGAGCGCTCACTTCTCTGAAGGGGCTAGAAGCCTGGAAACTACATTCAGAATTTTCTTATCAGGGGAACTCACCAGAGGTTTGAAAGGCAAAAGAGAAAGAGAAGCCATTATCCTCTGGCCACAGCTGTTGGCAGTGGGCATAGGCTGAAAGAAAATGAAATTCCTGGATTTTCAAATCTTTGGAAAGTCAGAAATGTCAGTGTGTCCTAACCTTCTGTCTCCTACAAATTCTAACAGTTTTGTTAGAATCAAATTTCCTATATTAAATCCCATCCTGCTTAAAATTTCTAGATTGGCATTTTTTTTCCTCCTGACCTGACTGCTTACAGCACTCCCCATGCTGTTGTAGTTTTGGTATTGTCATTTGTTTCTTCTCTTGAAGACATGGGTTGTTTCTTGTTCATCTTTGTGTCTCCAATGCTTGCAACCTAAAAGGTATTCAATATATGCTGTTAAAAAGAGGGAGTAAGGAATAAATTTTGGGGGTATAGAAATGAGATATTTTTTAGCAAACCAAGAAGCAGATACCCTGTGTATCTTCAGAGGAATCTTCAAAGTGTTACTCTTTAACTCTGGACCTGTTGTTTATGGGCCAATTAGTTGATTCATCTTCGTTAAGAAATTCTATAGAAGCAAGTCTCTTTATAACAAAGTTGGACCTCTAAACAAATCACAAAAATATTTATACACAATGAAAATTATCATTGACATGTTTCATTAGGGTTCAATTCAATGGTGACATGCCTTCAAATTGAGGCCCATTATTGGCGATCATTACAAGAAAAACTATACAGGTACTACTCATTTTTCAGTTCACAGTTGGAGGAAGGGAGGACTGACCCTGGGCAAAACAGGAAATTCTGATTTCATTTCCTCAGCCTGTCCTATCTGAGCTCCTCTCTTGCAGCTACACTAAGTGGTTACCCCTCTTCAAGGTGGTCAGAAAGGATTCTATGTCAGACTCTAGGCTTCACTAGGCTATAAGCTCGAAGAGCATAAAGACCATGTCAGCTTTCATTACTCTTATATTCCAGGAACTTAGCACCATATCTGGTACATCCTGGGAATTCTCATTATTTGTGGCTGTTATGTTCTATGAAGTTTCCACAAACACTAAATTAGGAAATACCAAACCATTGCTTGCTGGGAAAATGCAGGTCACGATATTTTCATCAGTACTTGACCTTGTTGTATGAGTGTTCCTTTTTAAATATACATTGTTGGTACACTAACACTGAAGCACCTCCAGCAGTGCTGTAACTCATTTCTGAATGAAGCTTATCTAACACAAGTATTTTCTTCATGAAGCCCATCACAGCCTTCTGGCACTTAGGAACACTAGGTGCACTTCAATATGATACTTGGGGGCCATGTTAAACAGTGAACTCACCACCAGAAAGCTCAGAAATGCAAAAACCATGGCACTAAATAGACCGTGCAAAGCAGAGTTGCTTATGAAGAATTGCAACAAGAAGGCAGAGTGTCTCCTTGACCCACCTCAGCTAGGAATGTGCCCGTCAAGCAACTCAAGTTTTTTACCTATGTGCCTAAGATTGGCTGCAAAACCACTGCGTGTATTGATTTTGGAGTAACAAATACATTTTATCAATAGAAGAATTTGCAGATATGGAATCCTTGAATAGTGAGACTGACTGGATTGGTCGTTAGTAAATAACTTGGCAATGAACAAAATAATGAATTACCTGATAGTAATCAGTTATATTGATCGATTGATTGTCCACACTTGAGTGAATTTTAGTCAGTTAATTACTTCAACCAGGCATTGCCATATTAAATATTTGTATCTCTTACAATAAAGTATTGTCTTCTTCAATAGCAATTTAAACGCTCAGAGCAAAGGAGCATTTTGGTTTGAGGGCTGGGCAAGGCAGTGAGATGTTGTCAAGTATTTGGGAGAGTGGTTGGTTCCAAACCAGAGCTTTCTTACAGCTAAGAACTCTACTAATAATAACTCCGGAGTACAAGGGCCTTAGAAATGGCAACGATCAGAAGGCACCATCCATCCATCTTGGAAAGGAGCAGACCTGAGAGAGAGGAGGGCTGGGGATCAGACCCAAGGCAACAATCTATCGTCTGTGTGATCTTGAGATTTTATTTCACCTTCCTGAACATCAATCTTCTCTTGTGTCAAATCAGAATATTGCATTGGTTGATTCTTCCAATTCTCAAATTCCATAAATCTAAGATTATAGCATAGGGTGCTTAGCACATACATAGGGATTATTTGAAATCAAATTAGGATCCTCACGAATCAAGTTTGCTCTAAAGTCAAATCAGATAGAGGTTTGTTATGAGTTAAATTGTGTCCCCAAATGAAATGTCAAAACCCTAACCTCCCCCCACCCCTGAATTAACCCTATTTGGAAGTAGGGCCTTTGAAGATTTGGTTAGTTAAGATGAGGCCAAACTGGATAAGGGTGGGCCCTAATCCTACATGACCTGTGTCCTTATAAAAAGAGGACAAACACAGGGGAGAAGACCTTATGGGGATAGTGGCAGAGTGTGGAGTGTTGCTGCCACAAACCAAGGGATGCCAAGGACTGTGGGTAACCAGAAGCTGGGAGAGGCAAGGAAAGATTCTCCTGTAATGCTTTCAAAGGGAGCATGGCCCTGCCAGCACACACTTAATTTCAAACTTCCGGCCTCCACATTCCTGAGACAGTACATTTCTGTTGTTTTAAGCCACCTAGTTTGTGGTACTTTGTTACAGGGTCCTAGGAATCTAGGAAAGGTGGTATTTTTTTAAAAAAAATTATTTCTTGTAAGGGGAATGAAAATGAATAGTTCGTTCTCTTTTCCCTTCTAAACTGAGCCCACTCCTCACATAGTGGCTGCTTTAGCTCCAGGCAGTCCAGTGCCTACATCGGCATGATCAGCCTTTTCAGATCTAGGAGCACAATCTCTCAGCCAGGCCCTGGGATCTTGTACCCTGCACCATGCTTTCCTGCTTGAGCGTAGTTTAGTCAACGATGCATCCATGCATCCAATATCTTCTGAGGCAGCGAGGGAAATGTGAGAGCCAGATCCCCTCCCAGGAAGGACCTGCTGCCCTACCGAGGGGAGCAGCAGATAGCCTGCACCTGCTGCCTCCTTCAGGTTGATCTGAGCCTTCAAAGACCCATTCATCCGAGGATATGCCCTTCCTGGGGCCACCTGTCTCTGGGAACTGAGCAAGGCAGGGGAATAAAGATCTAACTATTCCGGTCCACACTGGGACAGAGCTCCTCACTGGATTGGGTTTGCCTTGAAGTCTGATTTCTCTTCCATTCAATCCTGTTTCTTCCCCTTTCCTTCACAAGCATGGTCCATAGTGAACATCTGCCTCCCATGCTTGTCTCCTTTGCTTATGGAGAAACATGTCAGTCACGGTTGGTATCACCAGTAGTCCTGTCTGAGAAAGCAGGTGATAAGACCAGACTTGGAGCGGGTCCCCACCGCTAGGCTGGCAGTAAGGGCACCCTCGCTGGAAGTAGCTGAAGACAGACAGCCCCTGACACAAGGGGCATTTCTGTTCTTCAAGCTTCCACTGGTGAGGAATTGGGAAGGTGACTGGCAGAAAGCAATGACCTGGGCAGTGAACTGCAAGATGGATGGAGGAAATAGTAGATAGAGGGCCAGTGGTATTTGATGGTTTATTAGTCAGGCAAAGAGGTGCTGAGGCAAAGAACCAGACATCTGTTGGTTTTTATAAAGGGTATTTATTAAGGGTAAAAGCTTGTAGTTGCAATGCCCTAAAGAGTCCAACTCAAAGTTACTTCTTCACCAAAGTCTGTTGTCATGTGTGGAAACAAGACGGTGGGCCATGTCTTCGAGGGTTCAGCCTTCCTCTTTCCTCTTAAGGCTCTGCGGTACCAACTCCTGATATCAGCTGGAGGCTGGAGGGCTCATTTCTCTCTGGGCCCAGCTGTTCTCTTCTCTTCACAAGGTCAGCTGTAAGCTGTCAGGTGAATGGCTCACCTGTCTTCCCCGGGCAGCAGAATCAAAGTCCTCTCCTCTTCCGTGTCTGTGGACCTCTCTCTTCACATGCGTGTCTTATTCTGTTTATCTACTTCCGTGTTTTCCTTGAGTGAATGTCCATTTATATAGCCCACCAAGGGGGACTCAACCCTGTACACCCTAATGACGTGGTCAAATCAAAACCTAATCTTAACATAATGAAGTAAATGTAAAATCTTTGCATTTAATATAATCAAATGGTATCAAGCCCACAGGAACAGACTAGTTTACAAACATACTCACTATCTCTTTTTGGAATTCACGAATAATATCAAACTGCCACAGATGGCGATTGCCAAGTACGGTTGATGATAACAGAGAGCCAAGGATGAGTAACAGGCCCTCGAGAGGCTGAGGACACCAGAGGGCCTCTCTGGCTGCCTCCAGAGAATCTGGCAGCTCCCACAGCAGCAGGGTGGAGAAAGTCACATACCAAGCCCGGGTCTTGTGGCTGAATTTAAAAAGTTCAATGCCTGACCAAGGCAAATATGTTATAGGAAGCTCAGGGAGCCTTGAGACCTGGGGTAGGGTACATCTGGGCAGATAATCCTGAAGATTTTGACTCCTCAGTCTCGTTTGAATTTTCTGAGCCTGTAAAGGTGGCCCATTTCTCCCTGTACCAATGGGAGAAGCCTCTGAACCTACCCTGCCCCTCCTTCCCCTTGGCCCAAATAGCAAACCCAAGAGCACATGGCAATTAGCACCACCCTGAAGGGACTAAAGGGTGCCCCCTCATGTGTCTACCCCGCTTTCTGGCCTCTGTAGAAGCTGGGCAGTCCTGATGGACGCATGTAGAATCCTGCCAGCTGGACCAAGTATCAGCCGCAAAGACAGAGCCAAATGTGGCGGCTTTGCTAGAGCAGATGTGTAAGGCATGCAGCCACAGATTTGGTGAAAGAGCTCTTTTCTATCCCAGGCAGAAAGGAGGGGTAGAGTTTGCATTCCTGTGGAACAGTCAATGGTGTACATTTACCGTTTGCACCGAGCTGTGTTAACTCTTCTCCCCTCTGTCATAACATAACCCAAAGGTGTCTGAACCTTGTTGCCACCCACAGCACACCACCGCCATCCATCATGTCGGTGGCACTGCTGGGTGCTGCAGCCTCGTTAACACGCATGCACTGCAGAGGGCAGGAGACAAACCCTGCAAAGATCCCGAGGCTGCCACGCCTGTGATGTGTTGAGGGGCCCAGGGGTGGGTGGTGTGCCAGGCTGTCACCTC
>PVKH010009492.1:0-18400 GCA_004027955.1 Chaetophractus vellerosus
CTTTATCAAGATATAGTTTATATGCTGTAAAATTGTGAAGTATACGATTCAGTGTTTTCAGTATATTCAGAGTTGTGCAATCATTACCACTATCTAATTTTAGATCAGTTTCATCTACCCAGAAAAAATATATACCCATTAGAAGTCATTTCCCATTTCTTACTAACCCCATCCCATGGTAAACACTATTCTGCTCTATGTTTTTATGGATTTTCCTAATTTAGAAAATTTATGTAAATGGAATCATACAAGATGTGGTTTTTTCTGACTGGTGTTTTTCACTAAGAATTAGGTTTTTCAAGACTCTTCCATGTTGCAGTATGTTTCAGTTCTTCATTGCTTTTTTACGACTGAATAATATTCCATTCTATGGCTATACCAAGGTTTCTTAGTCGTTCATAAGTTGACAAGTGTTTTAGTGTCCTGGGCTGCTGAGGTAAATAACATGAAATTGCTTGGCTTAAACAATGGGAATGTATTTGATCACAGTTTTGAGGCTGGAAATAGGTCCAAACCAAAGTGTCAAAAGGGTGATGCTTTCTCCCTAAAGACTGACATTCTGGGGCTGGCTGCTGGTGATCATGGCAAAGCACATGACAGTGTTTCCCGGTCTCTTCCTTCTCTTCTGGGTTCTATTTCAGCTTCTTGCTTCATGTGACTTTCTCTCTGTCATGTATGAATTATTTCCACTTGTAAATGACCCTGGTAATATGATTAAGATCCATCCTGATTGAGGTGGTTTGCACCTTAATGGAATTAAGCTCATCAAAATGTTCTCCATACAATATGTTCATACCTATAGGAACGGATTAAACTTAAGAACATATTTTTCTGGGGTGCATACAGTTTCAACACAACAGGCATTGCGTTCTTTCCAATTATGAATGGCCATATGTTTTCAGTCTTCTTAGGTGTACACATAAGAGTAGAATTGCTGGGTCATATAGTAAAGCTGTGTTTAACTTTTTGAAGAAATGCCAAACTGTTTTACAAAGCAGCTACCCCATTTTATATTCCCATTGGCAATATATGCAGGTGCCAATTTCTCCGAACTCTCTCTAACACTTGTTATTGTCTTTTTTTTTTTATTATAGCCACCCGGGCAGGTGTGAAGTAGTATCTCATTCTTGTTTTGATTTTCATTTCCCTAATGGCCAGTAATGTTGCATAGCATTGCATGTGCTTATTTGACATTTAGAAATACACTTTGGAGTAATGTCCCTTCAAATCCTTTGAACATTTTTAATTTGTTTATTTATATTTTAATTTTTGATGAAAAATTCTTTATATATTCTGAATACAATTCCCTTATCAGATATATGATTTACAAATAGTTTGTCTAATACTGAGGGCTATCTTTTCACTTTTTAAAAGCAGTTTTATTGATATTTATTCACGTACCATACAGTCCATTTAAGGTGTACAATCAGTGGCTTTTAGTATAATCATAGAGTTGTGCATTCATCACCACAATCAATTTTAGAACATTTTCTTTACTCCAACAAGTAAAGCCTTATACCTCTTAGCAGTCATCTCTCAATCCCTCTATCCTTACATAACCATTAATCTAACTTCCATATTCAGCCTACTGTTGACACTTGGCATTGGTGTGGTAAGTTTGTTTCAACTGATGGAAGAATATTAAAATATTTATGTTAACTATAGTCCATAGTTTGCATTAAGTGTATTTTATCCTATATACCACCCTATAATTAACACCTTGTTATAGTGACATACATTTCTTACAGTTCATGCAAGGACACTGTTATTTTTGTACTGTTCACCACAGACATCATCAGAGGCCCATGTTTTATCTTCAATCTTACCTTCTAGTAACATATACTACCTAAAACTTCCCCTTTTAACCACATGCACACATATAATTCAGCACTATTAATTATCCTCACAGTAATGTGCTACTGTCACCTCTATCCATTTCCAAACTTTTACAATCAACCTAAATAGAAACTGTGCAAACATTAAGCATCACCTGCCCCTTCATTATCCCCATTTTATCTCCTGGTAACCTATATTCTAGACTCTAACTTTGTTTGCTTATTACACTTAGTTCATATTACTGAGATCATACGATATTTTTTCTTTTGTGTCTGGCATATTTCACTCAACATAATGCTTCCAGGTTCATTCATGTTGTCACATGTACCAGTACTTCATTCCTTCTTACAGCTGAATAATATTCCATCATATGTATATACCACATTTTCCTTATCCATTTATCTGTTGATGGGCACTTGGGTTGCTTCCACCTTTTGGCAGTTGTGAATAATGCCACTCTGAACATCAGTGTGCAAATTTCTGTTGGTGGCTCTGCTCGCAGTTCTTCTGGGTATATCCCTAGTAGTGGGATTGCCAGGTTATATGGAAATTCTATACTTAGCTTCCTGAGGAACTGCCAAACTGTCTTCCCCAGTGGTTGCAACATTTTATATTCCCACTAACAGTGAATAAATGTGCCTCTTTCTCCGTATCCTGACCAACACTTATAGTTTTTTTTTAAAATAGTGTCCATTCTAATAGGTATAAAATGATATCTCATTGTGGTTTTGATTTGCATTTCCCGAATAGCTAGTGATATTGAACATCTTTTCACATGCTTTTTAGCTATTTGTATTTCCTCTTTGGAAAAATGTCTATTAAAGTCTTGCCCATTTTTAAGTTTGGTTGTTGGTCTTTTTACTGTGACGTGGTAGGATTTCTTTATACATTCTGGATATTAAACCCTTATCAGATATGTGGTTTCCAAATGTTTTCTCCCATTGTGTAGGCTGCTTTTTTACTTTCTTGACAAAGTCCTTTGAAGCAGAGAAGATTTTTAATTTTGAGGAGCTCCCATTTATCTATTTTTCTTTTGTTGCTTGCACTTTGTGTAAAGTCTAAGTATCTACTGCCTAATCATTCTGGATCTTATATTTAGGTCATTGATCCATTTTGAATTAATTTTGTATAAAGTAAGAGGTGGGGGTCCTCTTTCATTCTTTTTCATATGAATATATATTTCTTCCAGAACCATTTGTTGAAGATACTATTCTCTCTCAGTTGGTTGGAATTGGCAGCCTTGTCAAATATCACTTAGCCATGGATGTGAGGATCTATTTCTGAACTCTCAATTTGATTCCATTAGTAAGTATATAAACTTTTATGCCAGTCACATGCACTTTTGAATACTGTAGCTTTGTAATATGCTTTAATGTTAGGAATTGTGAATCCTTCCACCTCATTCTCCTTTTCAAGGGTTTTTTTTGGCTATTTTTGCCCCCTTACCCTTCCAAATAAATTTGTTAATTGACTTTTCCAATTCTGCAAAATAGGCTGTTGAAATTTTGATTGGGATTGCATTGAACCGGTAAATCAATCTGGGTAGAACTGACATCTTAACAATATTTAGTCTTCCAATCCATGCACACAGAATGTCCTTCCATTTATTTAGTCTTTTTTGATTTCTTTAAGCAATGTTTTGTTCTTTTCTGTACACTTTTCCTTTTACATCTTTTGTTAATTTTTTTCCTAGATATTTGATACTTTTTGTTGTTATTGTAAATGGATTTTTTAAATTGATTTCCTCCTCATGTTGCTCATTACAAGTATATAAAAACACTACTGCCTTTTGGGTATTGATCTTGTATCCAGTCACTTTGCTAAACTCATTTATTAGCTCTAATAGCTTATTTGTAGATTTTTCAGGACTTTCTATACATAGGATCATGTCTTCCGCAAATAGTGAAAGTTTTACTTCTTCCTTTCCAATTTAGACGCCTTTTCTTTATTTTTCTTGCCTAACTCTAATAGGTAGTACTTCTAGCACAAATTTGAATAACAGTGGTACCAGTGGTCATCCTTGTCTTTTTCCAGATCTTAGAGGAAAAGTTTTCATTCTTTCACCATTGAGTATGATGTTAGCTGTGGGTTTTTCATATATGCCCTTAATCATGCCAGGAAACTTCTTTCTATACCTATCTTTCAAACTATTTTTATCAAGAAATGATCCTGGAATTTGTCAAATGCCTTTTCTGTGTCAATCAAGATGATCATGTGTCTTTTCACTTTTTTTGTCATAAAACACTGACTTTAAATTTTCTTATGGATTTCAAATAAAGCAATACTTAGAAGGACATTTATAGCTGTAAATGCCTTTTATTAAAAAAAGGAGGTCTTTTTAAAAAATATAGGCATTTACAGCTATAAATGTTTTTCCAAATACTGCTTTATCTGAATTCCACAAGATCTGATATGTGGATTCAATTTCATTCATCTCAAAGTATTTTCTAATTTTCCTTTTGATTTCTTTTTGACCCTTAAGTTATTTAGGAATGTATTGTTTAATTTCCACATGTTTATGGCCGTAATAGCTCCCACAATATTTGATTTCCTTCCAACCCGTCATCTCAGGTCCTGGGGATGTGTATATACAATCACACCCATCATATAATAAGAAGGCATATCCTCTCACTAGTGTTACATATGCGTGCATGGAGTTGGAAGCCCTATCTTGCAGAAGCAGTTTTAAAGTTCAATAGGATGTGGCCCAGAGTGAAGAAGTGGTATTATGTCCTCCCAAAGCCAGAACAATCAGAAATAAGTGACTCAGGGGACCGCGAGTTGTTGATAGGGCCTGTTATACTCTGGAGAAGATAAACATATAGGTACAGCAATAAATTTCTTTACTATATCCTCTGTGGTCTGTTGTTATATAAGAGCTTCTCGTATGCATAGTGACAGAATATTTGAATCATAAAGTTGCGTTTGAGGAATATACTAAATAATTGCAAATATTTGAGTGTTTTTCCTTTCAAAGTTCTTCTAGGGTATATTAAACAATTTTAAAGCCATAATTAATATGTATTTTCTGTATATACTAATATAGCTGTACAGATTATCCAACTTTATATTGCTCAATTTTTGGTAAAATTATTAATTTGCATGGCAGTAAAAGATGTAAACAAAGATGAGTGGTATTTGTAGTTGTGTAAAGGTCAAGTATCTGAGGGGAACTTAGTAAGCCTTTGACTTCATTGCGATAGATACAATAGATGTCCATAACACACACAAACACACGGTCAAAGCTGCCATTTATATGGTAGGGAGCACCATTTAAATCATAGTATATGTAAGTGCTGTACTGGAATTATGCAATGTTCAGTACATATTACCACATGTGGTAACCTTAGGTATGTTTTATTTCCAGCTTATCACATTTTTGTCCATGGTGTACTGAGATTGTCCCCAAAAGTTTTTTTAATTACCTTGGCTTGTGCGATTGACTACATTTTGGAGAATACTTTTCATGCATTTGTATCTGCCCACTAAAGACATGCGATAGAGGGAGAGGTAAAGGAAAAACATGTCTAATGGTGGCAATAACAAAATTGGAAGGCAATACTCCCTTGGGTGCTCTTGCTATCCTGTAAGATCCCAGAAAATGAAAGTTATAGTCACTATATCTGTTCGCATTTATAATCTCCTAGATAAAATCCAGTTTTAAGGCCCTCTTGCTATGTCAAAGTTACACAATAGGTATATATCTATATATATTCCATATAATTGTTTTCCCTCAAAGAAAAGTCTGTTACCTAAATCTTTTGGCTTCGCTGGGATTTCATTCATAAAATCTAATAACTTCTATCAGAATAATTCTTTCATCCCAAGCATATATAGCACATTTGACCATGATGTCAGGTTTATACAACCAGATGGTCCATAAATAAATCACTGTAGGATTCAAGATCCTGGGTTCTTAATTATTACTTTATTTCCTTCTCCATGCATTTTAACTGCTTGGGTTTGATTAAGATAAGACAAACTCAAGTAATATTGATGAAAGTTTAAAATTTAAAAATCTTCCTCAGAATAATACAATTAGTTGGATAACTTATTATGCAAGTTACACTTCAACGGGTTCTTTGTGTTAAACACTTAAAATAATTTCAGTTATTGATTGAAAATATGTGGATGGTTTTTTTGCTTGAATCTACTTTCACCTTTCTCTCCACATATCATCCTATCAATTTTTATATCCTACATGATTGAAGATTCTTGTAAAGTGCAAAATGTAGAAAGCACTGAGTAATCTAATTTTTGCTATTGTTTTTCCATTATAAAGCATTATTTTTCAAGTACCAAGGTATAGTAGATTAAGAGTCCCCTTTAGAAATTGTTTGTT
The DNA here is from genome assembly GCA_004027955.1 of Chaetophractus vellerosus. Classification (NCBI taxonomy): domain Eukaryota; kingdom Metazoa; phylum Chordata; class Mammalia; order Cingulata; family Chlamyphoridae; genus Chaetophractus; species Chaetophractus vellerosus. The sequence goes on from PVKH010009492.1 coordinate 6,179, forward strand.
TGCATAAGGATTCTTATATAAAGTGTAGAATAATATATTTTTCCATCTATTCTTGATCTAACATCTAGACCCATACACACTTGCTCATCTCCTGCTGGTATGTATTTTCTTTGTCCATCCATAAATAGTTCCTTTTCTCCCTTAATAGGCTCAGTGCTTGCCTTACCTTGGGATGCTATGACCAAGAGGAGAAATGTGAGGGCTGATCCTGAGGGAACTCTAGTTTTGTTGCAAGGTCCTTTGCACCATTTTCAGAAAATGGGGAGATTCACTACTTGTCAATAGAGAGGGCATGGGGTTGGGGGATGCAAGATTTTCAGCTGCATCAATACAGATGTCACCATCCCATGTGTCAGGGTCCCATTCTTTCTATCATGATCCTGACCTTACAATAGCAGACCTGTCTAGTTTGATAATTTTTCCTCCTCTGGCACTCTCATTATTACGGTCTGTGTTTTATCTTCAGCTTCATTTACTTTCTACCTTCAGAATATGAGTCCCTATAGGTTGAAAGGGGGATCACTGGCTTTTACACCTATTTGTTTGTTTGATTTTTATCATAATTAATCCCCTAAACAAGAACTATCCAATTCAATAGTCTTAGAACTAATTTCCACTACATTTCTCATCAAATTCACTAATGCATTTCATTCCATAAGTATCATCCTATACCAATTGACCACCAGTGGAAGTTTAACAACTGCTCTCCACTATGCCAAGGACTCCTAAGCTCACATACTATCAGTGATGGAATCTTCGTTACCAATAGGGTGGTGGGTAATCCAGCTCAAATATACCGTCATAACATCTGCTTTCTTGGACTCCTCTCAGTACAAACCATTACAGGTAAGGTTTCCGGGAAGGCATACCTTGAGACAGAGATTAGAATGCAGGAAACTTATTTGCTAATATTCTCAGAATAGCACAGTGTGAGGGAAGGGGGGAAAAGTGGCATGTGGCAGAGGAATTTGGACTGTAATGCCATAATGATAAAGCCTGAGATCTCCCCTCAGTGAACACTGAGGCTGAAATCACTCTAGAGTTTTCTTGAGTTAGGGTGAGGAGACAGAATTGTATATCCTCAAGTTGGCCAGGCATTACATGCAGTTTGTCCTGGAGGGGTGCGTGAACTTGGGTAAGGCAGTCTTGTTCAGTAGAGGGCAAGTCCAGGGGAGAACCAACAGCCGAGGACAGTGCACAGCAGCATTCCCAGTGGCTGAGAGAATAAGTCCTACAACCCTGAGGGGGAGGTGTCAGTTTCCTAGGCAGTTTAAAGCAGATATCATAAAATGGGTTGGCTTAAACAGTGGGAATTTATTTGCTTACAGACGTGAGACTGAGAAAATGTCCAAATCAAGGCTTCATCAGGGTGATGCTTTCTTCCCAAAGAATGGCTGCTGGATATCCGTGGCTTCTCTGCCACCTGGCAAGACACATGGAAGCATCTGCTGGTCTCTCTTTTCTCTTCCAGGGTACATGATTACAGTTTTTTGATTCTGTGGCCTTCTTTCTCTCTGTCTATATTTCATTCTCTTATAAAGGACTACAGTAAGAGGATTAAGAATAAGGTCCTACTTGTAATGGGTTTACATACACAGGAATGGATTATGTTTAAGAACATGTTTGCTGGGGTACATACAGCTTCAAACCACCACATTCTACCCTCTGAACCCCAAAAAGACTCTTTCTATATGCAAAAATGCATTCATTCCACCCCACTATCTCCAAAGCCTTAAGTCATTTCAGTCATTACTATACTGAGTACTGTAAGTCCCTTCAAAGTTGGTTTTGAGTGTGATCTGTCCTGAGGCACAATTCCCCTCTGTCTGTAGACCTGTGAAACCTAGAGAACAAGTTATCTGCTTCCAAAATACAAAGAAGGACAGTCATAGGATAAACATTCCCTTTATCACAGGGAGACATTGGAAGGAAAACAGGGGTCAAGGGCCCCAAACCATTTGAAACCCTGCAGTGCATACTCCATTAGACTTCAAGGTCTGAGAGTCATCTGGATGTTTTGTCATCTGGGCTTGATGAGGGGCAGCCCCACGCTTTCTAAGGTCTTGCTGCCCACTGGCCATGATCTGATTGAGGTAGGTCACACCTTAATTGCAGTAGCCTTATCAAAATGTTCTACTTACAATGGGTTTATATACACAGAAATGGATTAAATTTAAGAACATTTTTTTCAGGGGTACATACAGCTTTAAACCACCACAAGGGATATGTATTATACAGACAAGAATCCACAAAAATCAGCTTAAGATACACTACAAGAGGATAATGGGACCAAATGATGAGTTTAGCCTGCACCAGTGTAGAATCAATTATATGAATTATCTTTGCAACAGTGTTCCTTACTAGATTAAATGCAAGCAGTAACTGAATATTTACATTGTTCTTACCTATAGTTATCAGTATCATTCCAAAAATATATTTTTATTGCTTTCAGATTGAAACAACTTATAATGTCTGTAGCAGTTTGATATGGTTTAGGAATTCCAAAAATAGATATTGGATATGTTTGTAAACTGGTCTGTACCTGGATGTGATTAAATTATGATTAGGGCTTTGATCGGGTCATGTCAGTAGGACATTGAGTCCCCACCCACCAAGGGGGTGGGGACTCACAGGTAAAACTACATGGCAGAGCAGGGGAGTTAGTAGTGGTTTTGATGTTGGCATTTTTTAAAAGATTTATTTTTATTTATTATACATCCCCCCCTTCTGCTTGTTCTTGCTGTGTTCATTTTTCTCTGTGTTCCTCTGTGTCTGCTTGTCTCCCCCTGCTGGGGCGACCTGCTGAGTCAGCTCACCGGCACGGTGGCCCACCTGCTCACGGGGGCTCACCCTTGCTCGCGGGGGCTTGCCTTTTCTCATGGGGCCTTGCCTTTTTGCCCGTGGGGGCTTGCTTTTGCCTGCAGCGGCGTGCCCTGCCCATGGCAGCATGCCCCATCCGCATTGGCTTGCCTTCTCGAGGTGGTCTGCCCGTTAGAGGAGGCCCCGGGGACCGAACCTGGGGCCTCCCATGTGGTACCGGTGCCCTACGCACTGGGCTATAGCCGGCCCCATGATGTTGGCATTTTGATGTTGGAGTTTTTGAGCTGGAGACCTGGGGAGTAAGCACATGGAGGAGGTTGGTTGTGAGGAAGTAGAGAAGGCCTTGGGAAAAGAGACTAGCAATTTGCCTGATAGTCTACAGCTGGCCTTGTGGAGCGAGAGCACAGTAGCTGAGCCTGGAGAGAAACAGAGCCCTGGGAAGAGAGGAACCCAAGAAGCCTGAACTATTGGCAGACATCAGCAGCCACCTTGCCCCATCATGTGGCAATAGACTTTGGTGAGGGAAGTAACTTATGCTTTATGGCCTGGTAACTGTAATCTTCTACCCCCAAATAAATACTCTTTATAAAGGCCAAAAGATGTCTGGTATTTTGCATCAGCACCCCTTTGGCTGACTAATACAAAGTCCTTAAAGCATTGAATATATATATGCATACATACAAATATATATGTATCTATGTAATATGTATGAAATAAATATATGTTGTATATGTATATATAGATAAATATCTATATCTAGATATAGATAAGTGTTTGTGTATATAGATATATATAGGTAGATATAGATGTGGATGTAGATGTAGATGTACGTCTACATATGCATATACCTGTGTGTTGATCCTACCTATTGCAGTAAAGGTTTTAGCTACTTAAATTTGGCAAAAGAGATGAGCAATAACTTGAGGTTTATACAAATGTTATTATTGCCTGGTAATGTTCCATAGTAAAGGCAAAACAAGACAAAATATTGAAATCATTTTAAGGGAGAGGAAAACATTTTTAAAAATTGTTTTCCAAAATAGGGGAAAGTGAGTAAAGTAAGTAACATATATAAATTATTTTCATATTTTTACATTTAAATGGAGGAAATGAGACCTTTGGCTCTGCATAAGGTATTGCCTTCTTATATTATAACTCATATGAAATATTCTTATAGTGCAAAGATAAAAAGAACAATTTTAATTAAGTCATTACTCAATTTTTTTTGCTTTGGGTCATAGGAAACTGGAAGAAATGGTCTTTAATCCTTTATCATATTGGAGCTTTGACCTTGACAAAGAGAATGGAGGTGAAATGCAGTTCATCTTCTTTGGTCAAAATTGAATAAGAAAATATGCATTTGCTCTCCAGAAATAGCATGAAATTCATAAACTAGATACAAGAAGTCAAGCATAACTGGAACCTAGTATTTCATTACATTATCCAATGCAAAGTAAAGTTTTGCTTAAGGATCAAAGGTGGAACAAGACACGCATGGTTGCTGCCTGTGGATGATTAGTTGATGGGGGCATTGAAGGAACTACTTAAGATTGCCATGTTCACCAGGCCGTGGAATGCTAGGAGAGTATATTTTTGTCATGGTGAGATATGTGCCAACTATTATTTTTTTTTCAGGAATGTAAAAAGCATTTTTTATATTTTTATCTTTACACATTTACTTTTATTATAGAAAATAATTAGGTAGATTTTAGAATGGCAATGGTTCAACTTATTCTTTGAGGAGGGAATATATGTTGTTTAAATAGATTCTGCAATCTAAACTACCAAAAGATATTGGCCGCCGTAGCAGAAACAAACATGACGAAGTTAGAGTGGGAGAATAGTGAGTGACCATTTGATGTTTTATCATAAAAATAACCTCAAATGGAATTTCCTGTTGAATTTAGCAGGGGTTCATTGCTTCTGCTTGTGTATTGTTTATGTGAAACTGGAGCTAAATAAACCAATCTATGACCTGCTTTATCTGCCAAATGCATTGAACATTTACTCGCTCTGCTTCAAGGGCTTGTCATTTCAGTTTAGCCTCGCAGATGGTGCGTCTATTTCCCTGAAAGACAGCCACTATGTAATGGCTTGCCAATATTTCCTGTTAGTTAAAGTTCACCCTCACAGCACACATGGGCATGGTTCACTTTCTCAGCCAATATTTCACAGAGTCAATTTAGCTTCTATTGTCTTTCAGGTCGGTTAAACAGAGATGGGGGCTCAGCTATCAACCTTCTCTCTAAAGAGAAATACTGAGAAAATTATCATGTCAAGAAACCTACTTCGACTTTAGAAACCCCCAAATCTTCAAGGCTCTTTGTGACTGTGTTTGACAGTTAAGTAGGAGATGAGAGCTTACTGCTGTTTTTCTAAAACAGTTTATTGTCCAAGTGCTTATGAAAGATACAGCTTTTTAGTTTAGTAATTCCATTATTTTTTTTAATTATATGCTCAACCATAAGCAAGCACAGTATGTTTTCATTGTTGTCAAATATTGGAAAAAGTATATGAGACTTGGTAATGTTGTTTTATATGCAGAGTGAGAGAGATTTTGTAAATAATAGAGGCAAGATTGTGTTTTTAAGCCGAGGAAGACATTTATATCATACAGAGAGAATTTAAAACTATTAAATTTATATCTCTTTTAAAACCTCTAACTGTGAAATTCTAAAAGCTAAATTTTTATTGCTCTATTAACCAAGACAGTATATTTTATGTTAAAACCTTAATCAACTACTTATTCCTAGAAATGGAATGCATATTTTAAGCTGCTGTATTGAGAGTAATTTGACATTAATGAAGGAGAGGAAAAGTATTTCAATGTGTGATGACTTAACGTCATCAGAGGTCCCGGTTGGGCCAGGGAGCAGAGATGACATTGGGAAAGAAAACAAGTATTGAATGGAGAGTCGGTGGCAATGAAACCAAAACTCATGACTTGGCCTTGGCCAGAGTTAGTCAAAGGTAGGAAACTTAGTAGATAGCTCTTGTTTCTAGCTCACCACCTCTATCTTCTGACAAATTATGATTGTGAAGTGCATGAGTCAAGAATCGTTTCAAACTTCAGTGATAACAGTGAATATAAGCGATGCTTATGGAAGTCAAAAGGCAAAGTAAAATTTTTTAAAAAAGAATTGAAAATGAAGAAACTCCTTATAAAGAAATGCATATAATGAATGTAGTATAGTCCTACATGCAATTTACTTGAGTGTAATGCGGTGCTGTATTTTGCGTAACTGTCATAAAACTCATTGGCTCAGTATTTAAATGTTTTGCATCTGCCTTAGATTATGTCTCAGAATTGGTTGGTACTTTTCTTTACTTACTTAACTTATACATTAAAAGAGAAAATTTTCATCCTCTCTGATGATTTCTTTAATCCTACAGTAATGAAATTGAGTTGTGCTTTTACACAAGTTTTGCTACAATCAATTTTTTTTGGAATATTAATTCTTTATTATGGAAAAGTTTGCTTTTTGATGCCACTAAGTGATTATGCATATTCAAATAGTTGCTTTACTCACAAATTAATTTTTTAATTTAATTTTTGGAGTCTACTAGTAAATATTAGCTTCAAATTGTTAATTTTATGTTTCCATTTCTTATTATAGTAATGGAATTGTTCCAGTTGATATTTCAAAACCAGAGTCAAATAGAAATGTATTTTAAAACAACATGAACGAGGGAGTGGATGTGGCTCAAGCCGTTGAGCGCCTGTTTCCCACATGAGAGGTCCTTGGTTCAGTCCCCTGTGCCACCTAAAAACAAACAAACAAACAAAAAACAAACAATAAGCAGACAAAGGAAAAAACCAACTCAGGGGAGCTGATGTGGCTCAGTATTTGAGCACTGGAGATCTGGGGTTCAATCTCCTGTCCTGGTACCTCAAAACAAACAAACAAGCAAGATTAATGTACCTGCAAGTAGTATGTGATACTGATTTTTCATACAGCAACATCCATGTGGCAAAAGATCACTGTTAGCTACAAGGTTAAAAATAATCCTAAATAGGCAGGCAGACAATTATAATCTATTAATTTACCAGTTTGACCTCAGCATTGCTCTCTTAACATTTGAAAATAACATTAAAAGTATCTGTGTGAAATGTCAAATTAGTGCACGACTTTTCTATTTTAACGGAGAGGAAGTAGCATCCATTTTTAGGTTTGTACTGCAGGCGTCCTTGCCAGAGGCTCTTTTGAGAGTGTTTAGCTGTGATTTCACAAAAGGCTCTCTGAGCAGTTGGTTGTGGGCTTCCCAGTGTTCTGGGTTTCTGGCTCCACTTCCCTGAAGCTGCTCATACAGCCCAAGGCTTGGTTCTGTCAGTTACAGGACGAGGATGCTGGGAATTGATTCTTTTTGGTAGAAATGCTGACCACTACTAGCTTGAACTGTATGGGTTTATTTCCTACTGGGATGTTTATCTTTAAAAAGAAACATAATTTAATGGGAGGTGCTGTGTTATAGAATATAATCTAATACAGTGTTTCATGTGCACAGATGAAGGACACCTCCACAGTGACGGTGGACACCTGCTTGCAAAGCCCATTCAGAATTTCCTCTGAAAGCACATATTGTCTCTTTTCCCAAAGTTCAGTAAATTTGGGGTTTTGCATTTGCAATATAGAAGGGATAATATATTATACTAATATATTATTAATTCTTGTTCAAACTCACACTCTTTTTTAGATTTGGGTGTCTTTTAGAAATTATATATGGGAATTTCACAAAGAAGAAAAAATGCCAATAGAATGTAAAAAGCAACAAGAGAAGGTCACTTTTATCTTAACAAAATTGAAGATAAACTACAAAATCATAATTTTTCTTTAACCCATAAAAGAACTGGTGTTAGAAGACAACCTAGCAGAATTCCAAAGAGTGACAATCCAGTCTGAGGAGAGATAGGATGCCTTTAGCAGAGCACATGGAGAAGAGATGTCCACCTTTGAAATGTGTAAGAAGAAACCAGCTAAAACATTTATGAATTCCTAAAGACCATATATAGGCAAGTGTTTTAGTTTCCTAGGCTACTCAAAGCAAATACTATGAAATGGGTCAGGTTAAACAATAGGAATTTATTTGTTCACAGTTTTGAGGCTGGGAAAATGTCCAAATCAAGGCAACATCAAAGTGATGCTTTCTTCCTGAAGATCAACTACCTGTAATCCTTGGCCCCTCTATCACATGGCAAGGCATGTGGAGACATCTGCTGGTCTCTACCTTCTCTCCTGAGTTTCCTGGACTTATCTTCTAGCTTTTGTGGCTTTCTCTCTGTGTTTCAATTTCATTCTCTTATAAATCACTCCGGTAATAGGATTCAGGTCCATACTGAATGAGGTTGGTCACACCTTAACTGAAGTAGCCTTATCAGTAGTCCACACTCACAGGAATAAATTAAATTGAAGAACATGTTTTTCTGGGGGTACGTATAGATTCAAACCACCACAGAGAGTGTATTACTTTCCTATGGCTAAAGTAGCAAATTACCTCAAACTGATTGGCTTAAAGCAACAGAAATTCCTTTCATACTTCTGGAGGCCAGAAGTCCTGAATCAAGGAGTTGGCAAGGTCAGTTTCCTCTCCAGCTCTGAGGGGGAATTTGTTCCATGACTCTTTGCTAGCTTCCGGAGGTGGCCAACAATCTTTGGAGTTTCTTGGCTAGTAGCTGCATTATTCCAATATCTGCCCCTTTCTTCACATCACCTTCTCCTCTGTGTGCCCATGTCTTGTCTCTTCTGTCTATCCCAAGTATCCTTATTTTCTCCCATAAAAATATGTATCATTGGAATTATAACACACCTGGATAATTCAGAATGATGAGACAAAGGGAGTAGGATGTGAGAAAGAAATTTGACACTGCACAAATTGATGGAAAATGATGAAAGGAGTAAAAATGAGGGTAAATATTAAAGAAAATTTCTACTTTTTATTCACTGTGAAAATAATTGGCTGTCTAAATAAAGCAAAAATGGTAACACTGTAAAATGAGGTTTATAGCATACATAAAAGTAAACTATCTAGCAACAATAGCACAGAGAAAGAGAGGAAGAAGATGGAATTATGCAGCAAGAAGATTCTTATACTATACAAGGAACGGTAAATATAATATGAAGTAGCCAGTGATAAATTAAAAATGGTACACCCTAGAGCAACCAATTAAATAGGTAAAACAATAAATAAATAGTGGAGAGAAAAGAAAACCATAAATTCTCAACCTGACACTGAGTATAAGTAAGGGAAGAGGACAGAAGAGACAAAAAATCAAAACAACAACAACAATGAAAAAAACAACTAGCAACATGGTATATCAAACTCAACTGTATCAATAATCCCATTAAATTTAAGTAGTCTAATATCTACATTTAAAAGGCAGAGATTGAGAATTTGTCAAGAAAAATATAAGGAAGACCCAATTATATGTTGTCTATAAGAAATCCACTTTATATAAACAGACATAAAAGGATGGTAGAGATATACCATACTAATACAAAGAATACTGGAGTGACAATATTAATTTCTGACAAGGTAGACTTTGGAATAACTAGGTTTCTCGGGATAGGGAGGGGTAATACAGATTATAAGGGACCCAAAGTATGAATGCACTCAACAACAGGATTTCAAAATACATATAACCAGAACTGATAAAATTGAGGTGGGAATAGGCATAACCACAAATCGTTGGAAACTTCAAATATCTTTTTAGTAATTGCTAAAACATGAAGACAGAAAATCACTAAATATGTGAATATTTGAATAACACCAGCAACAAAGTTGACTTAGTTGACATTTATAGGACTCTCTACCCAACATCAGTTGAATATACATTCTTTTCAATTGAACAGGGAACATATACCAAGATAATCCACAGTACGGGTCATAAAACAAATCACAATACAGTGAAAATAATTGAGCCACAGAATATAAGAAACCTGGCTCCATAAATTATTACTTCCAAGAGAGCATTTACCAATAAGAAACAAATATGAACTTTATATTCATTAGAAATAAAATTGATTGTGAAGCCATTGAAATTTGTGGTTTGTTTGCTGCAAGAACAAGTGTTACTCCAAATAATGAATTTAATCTCAGGAAAATACACCTTCCCAGCCTTATAGCTAGCTACTCTTTAATAAGGTTCATGCAATTAAAGCAAGCTGGAATAAATGTATTTCAATAATAATATCTCAACTTTTCTAGCCTATGAATATTTACACATGTAAATATATATTTTCTTTCTGAGATGCCTTTCTCCCTTCACATTTTTAACTACCAAAATTCTACTTATTCTTAAAATAGTAATTCACATATTTCCTTTATGACATACACTTTGGGGTACTTGTGATACACTCTGAATTCTGCCTGGTATTTATTTATCTCTAAGCTTTTCCAACCCCCTAAGAATCAATATATCTCCCCTAAGCTTTTAACAGAAACCAGGTTATATTTATGTATATCTTCCAGAGAGACTTGCACAAGGTCAAGGATATGAAACTTTCCTAACAATAATTATTTATTTCAATGCAATTTGCATAACTTCCATTTCCAAACGCAAATGTTTCACGGTTTCAATTATCAGACTTTCACAAATAGAAAATGTGGGTTACTTTTATTTTGTTAACCTGTAACTAACCCATTAGAATACAGAAATATATTAGTAGAAGCATAACAAGAAACAATTTTAAATGAATAATGGGATATTCTTATCTCCTACAAAGTGGTTGATTAAAAAAACAAACAAAAACAGCACTTTTCTGCAGGAAGTAGCTGTAATTTGAGACACTAAAACACAATCAGCAGCTATGAATTTGTCTTTGTGGGAGTAATATTATCATATACCCTTCCAAAAATCTCATTGCCAATTTCCATGCATATTTCTAAATTTAACCATCAGAAAATTTAGGAAACCACTGGTAATGTATAACAGGATAACAACGAATCTAGCTTTCCTTAGTAGTATTGCCATATTCTTGAGAGAAGGAGAAAACATTTGTGTTAAATAAAGACATTCAGTCCAGTCCCTTAAACTATTAGGCATATATTTTCAATTTTATACTAATTTTTAGTTTTAATTTCATTAGAAAAATATTTAGATATTGCATTTGTTATAAACATAAATTATTCCTAATAAAAGATGAGGTGGTTAAAGTTAAGGTTAGACTAAAGGAGACCTCGGCACTTGCGGGCAACATGTTGTCGGGCTGGAGGGACTCTGGCTACCAACAAGTATCTGAGTGTGACTGTCTTTGTCTTTCCTATTTTCTTATTTTCCTGTGCAAACTTTTGGTAAATCATCAGTACCACCACCATGTCTTAATATTCCTTTACAAAATGCATACATTTTCTTTCCTCTATTTGAATTCTTTGCTCTTTATGGAAGTATAAAGTTTTCTCCATTTTACACAAATCTCTCCTTTTCCCATCAACCTTAGTCACAGAGTCTTGCTACTAGTCAAAGAATTTCTATCAAAGTAAGGAAATGATCTAAGGCCCATGACATTACCAATAGTTCCTATAATATTCCTCATTAATTAGAAATAATTCTTCTAATGCAGAACAGTGAGGGGGGCTATGAAGATTCAGGCACAGAGCTAGCTGGATGATTCAACTATATGGAACTGGGATGCTATCCTATAGAGTTCAGTGTATGTTTGAAGTCAGTGAACAATATTTCTCACTTTTAAATCTATTGACCCACTTGCAAAACATTCCTTTTCTGTTCTCACATCCCCTGCAATCTTCTCACTTAGAGATTTTACCCCCAAAGGAAAATGTTTCTATCTGTTGATCCAACGGTGGTTATTGAATTCAGATTTAACACTGCAACTTGACCAATTTAAGCTTCTAATGAACCTTAAAAAGTGGGTTGCGGTAGATATTGGTGTGAGTGATCCTGACTATCCAAGGGAACAATAGGGTTGCTGCTGCACAAAGAAGTTCATGAAACCACATGACAGGAGGGCCTACAGAGGAAAAGAATCATCAGTCATGGAAAGTGGGGTCACAAGCAAAGTAAGAATATTGAAATAAGTAACAAAAATCAAACGGCTGTGTTTCTTTGCAAGGAGCAATGGCTTCATGGGATGGATTGTGGAGGAGCCAAAGCATAGCTACTGTCTACAACCCTGGGACCATTGCGATGCACATCTGGCCAGTTTGTATAGGAGTAGTTAATTTCAGAATTTAGCTCAAAGGTGGCAGAACACGGAGACAGGATTTGATGGATTTCAAGGGAAAAGTTCAATAACTCAAGATTTTAAATTTGGAAGTGGGTATCCTAACTGATGAGATTTGGATCGTCTCCTCAAGGGAAGCACTATGTGTGATTTTGGTTATATGAAGGATAGTTGTGCTATGATAGGCAAGAGCATATCTTTGAGAAGCAGAAATATGAGAAGT
>PVKH010009493.1:0-18785 GCA_004027955.1 Chaetophractus vellerosus
CCCGAGTTGGTTTCCTTGTCTGTCCAGCTTGCTGTCCATTTTTGATTTTTCAGGAGCCACCAGGAACCGAACCCTGGACCTCCCAAATGCGAGGCAGGTGTGCAACTGCTTGAGCTACACCGCTCCCTCTTGTTTTTTAATAAACCCTTTACTCAGTTGTCTACTCTATAGTGTGTGCTTAAATTCTTTTATGTGACATAGCCAGGAACCTAGAAGCCTGGAAACCAGAACCACCTGGTAACATTATTTGGTGAGCCAGGCCAGGTGACAGAGAGGCAAGTGGCACTCCCCGACTGTGGCAGTTTAATATTATTTTTGAATTCCAAAAAAGGAGATATTGATTATATTTGTAAACTGGTCTGTTCCTCTGGGCGTGATACTCTTTGATTGTATTATATTTAGCAGAGATGCCTTTAATTAAATAATGTTAAGATTAGGAATTTGATTCAACCACGTCGTTAGGGCATGAAGGGTTGAGTCCCTACCCCTCTTTCATGGGTGGATAAAACAGACTCTCATACCTAATTAGATACACAGAGAAGCAGGCACAGAGAAGAACACAGAGGAGGAGAGACAGCTCATCAGACACAGCAAAGGCCGTGGGAAGAGAGATGATAATCTTCAGCTGACCTTGTGAAGAGACCAGAGGAGCTGAGCCTGGAAAGAAATAAGCCCCAGGGAGAGAGATGAGCCTTATGCCAGCCTACAGTGAGATCAGAAGAAGCTGGGACCACAGAGCCTTAAGAGGAAGAAGGAAGATTGAATCCTCACAGATATCACCCACCATCTTGCTTCAACAGGTGACCAATGACTGGGTGAGATTGTACCTCTTATGGTACCTTGAGTTGGACTCTTTAGGGCCTTGTGATTGTAAGCTTCTACCCCAAAGAAATACTCTGTATAAAAAGCCAACAGTGTTCTGGTACTTTGCATCAGCACTCCTTGGGCTGATTAATACAGAATTTGGTACCAAGAAATGGGGTGGTGCTTTTGCAATTACCAAGATGCTGGAACGGTTTTATAAATGGGTAAGGGTATTTTTTGGAGGAATTGTGAGATGCTTGATAGAAAAGACCTAGATTGCTCTGAAGAGACTATTGATAGGAATATGGATGCTAAAGAAACTTTTTATGAGGCCTTAGAAGTAAATGATGAAACTATTATTGGAAACTGGAGGAAAGGCGATCTGTGTTTTAAAGTTGCAGAGTACTTAGCAAGATTAACTCCTGATGTTTTATGGAAGGCAGAATTTGAAAATGGCGAGCCTGAGCATCTAGCTGAAGAAATTTCCTAAGAAAACTCGGAGAATGCAGCTTGGCTTCTCCTTGCAGCTTATAGTAAAACGCTAGATGAGAGAGATAAGTTGAGAACTGAATTGTTGGCCAAAAAGAAACCAGAAACTGATTCCAGAAATTTCAACCCTTTGGAAACCAAGCCCCCAGATGACAGTGCCCCATTTGAGAGATTAACTACACTTGGAACTTGTAAGTCAGGATTGGAAATGCAGTTATCCAGGAAAGACTTGTAGAAAGTGTTACTGTCTGATGGCTTTGACCCCTGCTTCCTGCATGCTAAACCAACAAGCTTTTTGAGAGAGCTGTATGAACAAAGCTACTGTCAACCTGGACTAAAAGGGACATGGAGGGGAGAGTTGGAAGGGGAAAAAGCTTTAAGAGGAAAACCATGGAAGCTGAGATCTAGAATTAAGACATCTCCTTGGGACAAAAGAGGAATGCCACCCATGTGTACAGAGACGGTGAGTTTGCCCCAGCAGTTGAAGAGGTTGGATGTTCCTGCCCATGGTTCAGGGAGAATTTTGCCACCCCAGGTTACAGAGAGGGTGGGGCACATTTCCCAAGGGTTGGGGAGATTAAGGTTGACATCCTATAGGTCTGAGGTGGGTGGGCTTGTCTCCCATAGATTAGGGGAGACCAGGTTACCAACTCATTGTTCTGAGAGAGTTGGGCCTGTATGCCAGTGATTAGAGAGAATATTGCTGTCACCTCACTGTACTAAGAAGGGTGAGACTATACCCCAGAAATAGGGAGAGGAGTGGCCATCACCCCAATGTTCTTGGAGGGTGAGGTCTGGAGCTCTCTAACCTTGGTTGTATCTAATGAGGGGAGAGAATGGGGAATTGAGATCTAGGTCATTTACTAAACCTCCCTCACCCCTGGCCCATGATTTAAAAGATTCCCGGCTATTCCTGGTTCCCTGCTTATTCTGTTGTAACACTCCAATCCTTCTAGGGACAAAGGCTCGCAGGATTTTACCCCTTGAGGAAGGTAACTAATGAGATGCAGCCCCCGGAGCAGCCCCAATTCATGTCTCATCAGGGGCAGGGCTTCTCTGGACCCCTTAGCTCTGTACTAACACTGGGGATTTTCCTGGAGGAACAAAGCTGGAGGGTCCTGCATGAGGTTTCTGCCATAGATAGACACTGACAGCTCTGTGTTAAGGTGATTTTAAAGGCAAGTCTTTCCCTAAGCTAAGCTAAGTGTGTAAAATTCTGTTCTAATCTGTGCTAGCTTTAACTTTTTTAGTCTGCTTGTGCCTAGGAACTCGTAAATCAGATTTGGTGTTCGCCTGTTACAAATTGGATAATGGTGAAAGATAACCTAAAATTGAATCTTTAAATGTCAATACAACCTTGCACCTGAATTTGATGTATAAAAGAAATCACACAGAATTAGTTCAACTGCTGGAAGAGGAGAAAAATTTAGCAATGTTGTTACTAATAAAATTGTTTTAGTACCTTAGTTAATAAAAAAAAGTCCCCAATTTGTTTTTTAAATGAAAACTTACTAGAAACTGTAACTAAGAGTTAAGATCTTTACATAGTTACCTTTATATTATAAAACAGCAGATGTATAATATCTAAAATTGCTATACCTGGGCAGATTTAGCCTAGACCTACTACTGTAATGGTAATTATCAACTGAATTTGCCTTTGTTTATGGTTACTTCAGGTCTAACCTCACCCTTGTGTATGCTAGCTATTGTCATGATAATTCTAAACTGAGTTTGCCTTTGCTTATGGTTATTTCAGCACAACTTCTGCCACCCTCCCCCAGCTCAGGAGAAGGCAAAATTAAGACACCCCTGTCTCCTGTCCTTCCACTCGTGACTCCAGGTGTGTACTAGATTGCTAACTGGTAGAATTCTCAACCCTCAGGGTTGGATATCCACTCTTCCAGTCCAGGGGCTGCCAGAGTACTGTTATTTCCAAGGACTGGGGAGTGGGGGGGGGGCCCACCTTAAGTGTTGATGTTCCTTAAAGCAGAAAGTCATGAGAAAAACCAGGTTTCCATGAGACTTCAATGACCTCAGTGAGTCTACACTGGAATTAGTGTTTCTCATCCAAGGTCTGTCAAAGTCAAAATGGGAAATAAGCAAAGCATTGAAGGAAAATGTTGTAAATTGTATTTTAAAGCATTGGGAACAATTTGGCTATAAACCAATAATTAAAAGGAACAAAATTCTTATGCAAAACAGCATGGTCACAATGCAAATTTGAGTAATTAGCAATAGCCTTCAAAGAGATCTTTTGACTATAATGTTATTTTACAGTTAAACTTATTTTGTAAGAGAATGAAAATTATAAGTAACTGTCTGCCTATGTCTTTCTATTTGCTCAGTGTATATCTTCATACATTGGGATGGTAATATCAAATTAACAAATGAAAATTCTTAAAAGAGCTCTATTCACATTGTTGAAAAATTAAATATGCACTTTAATATGTGAATAAATATTCCTTGACCCCAAATTAGGCTAAGCAGTATGGAAAGGTCATATAGAAATCTGAATATAGAAACTATTGGGAAAGGGAAAAAGATTTTCCTGAGCTCTTTGACCTACCCAGCCCCAAGGAACTTCTCTTTGCAGAAGCTGCAAGGGAGGGACTAGGTGTAGCAGATTAAAACACTGTTTTCTAGGCTGAGGAATTAAGAATTAGTTTGTCCTGTAATTCCCCAATTTAAACCTTTTAACAGCCTTCAAATAAGGATAGTTAATAATCCTATTACCAAATTTCAGTAAGTAAAGGAAAAGCCCTTAAAAGCTATGGAAAGACTTTTTCTAAACTATGATTAAAACAATTATAATGTTTTCCAGAACCTAGTAGACAGTATGCTTTTATGATTATTCAGTTTTTAGAATTTTATTAAAGAAAAGAGGGTTTAGCTTCCTGTAAAGGAAGGAAAAAGAATATTCCTTGCATAAACTTTATTGCAATTTTATTTAGTTTAGGTGTTATCTCCCTAGATTTACAGAATACCAAGTAAGTAAATTAACATTATATGTATTATATTTTTAAGATGATGAAAATTATAAATTCATGTTTAATGAAATTAAAGTAAATTTCATTGGTTGCTAACTAATTTAATATGCTTATTTGAAGGTATAGGAAATTCTATTTAATTATAAGAAGTGTATAAGAGCACCTTCTGAACTGAAGCATTTAAATGGCTAATTCCAGGAAGCCATTATTAATTAGAAACCTAAATTAAAATTGATAACAAAAAGTAACTTTATAATAGTGAAATCTGTCAGAGGCCACCGCAATCTGCATATTAAAGTGGTGGTAAGGAAAGATAACCTTGATTCCATTATGAATCTTAAATTTTCATAAAATAATTGGGAAACTAGTTTTTCCTGTGCTGCTAAAGTAAAATACCTGTTAATTAATGTAATCATGGCAACAGTAATGTCATTTGATATATTATATATTGCACTGCAAGTATTTAGAATGTATATGAAAATGTAAAGAGATAGACTTCAGTATCATCAAACTCTCTTGTGCATTCCAGCCAAGCCCAAATATCTGCATGGTGCCTCTCCATTTGAGTTATTGGCTAGGTTGGTCACTGACCCCTAAAACAATAAAAGTATCTACTACATCTCAGAACATGTTCCTGAAGTGAATGGACAATACATTGCAGTTTCAGACTCCTGCAGCATCCGGCAATGGCTTGATATGGCCAGATGTACAATGGACATAGCCTCCATAATGGCTCTGTTTCATAGTGCTGAAGGGCGCTGTGATGGTTTAGCTAATGTGTCAACTCAGCCAGGCAATTGTGCCCAGTTGTTTGGTCAAGCAATCACTGGGCCAAATGTAATACAAGGACATTTATGGGATTTAGTCATCAGTGAATTTACTGCATAGATGGTTGATTACATCTACATCAACCAGGGAGATTGCTGTCAGCAATGAGTGATGCTTTATCCAATCAGTTGAATGCCTTAAAAGGGGAAGTCATTTCAGCATTCAGAGAGAATTTCTCAGCTGGTCTTTGGACAGCCAACGTCTCCCAGAAACTCATCAAAGATCTTCATTGGCCTTTCTTTGGAGCCCTTGGTTTGCAGCCTGCCTGCGGAACCCGGACTTGTGTACCCACAAGGTCACATGAGAGACTCTTATAAAATCTCATACAATTTACAGATATCTCCTGTTGATTCTGTTTCCCTAGAGAACCCTGACTAATACACCAGGCAGGTGAAATACTGTAGCCTACCATCCTAGCATCTTTCTAGGGTCAATGGTGCTGCAGCATGCTGGCTGTCTGAAGGGCATATCAAGTGGAGCAATGATTACCAGAGTACTGTGAGTAGAACTTAAATAAATGCAATTGGCATTGTGGCCTGCTTCCATGGAGAGATGACATGTATGGTATTGCAAACCTGGAACTTAATCTATTAACTGCAGCTCAAAGAGGAACTTGTGCACCAATAGTATTAAGAACTGTACCTATATGCCTGATGAATATGATGATATCTTTTCTATTCTAGATCATATGCAGAGGGATATTGAACATGTTAAAAGTCCTGGTAAACTCAATTCATTTTCTAAGTAGTTAATGAACATGCCTATAAGATAAAGGAATGACTCTCTTAAGTACTGTCTTTATTTTGCTTACCATATGCTTGTCTTGTTGCCAATACTATCTTTGTGAGTTTATGTCTAGGGCAGTGCCTCTCCTCATGCCTTTCCTAGCTGTCCTAAGCATAACCACTTCGTGGAACTGGGGTTGGCAATTTATACCAAACCCAGCAGGTCTACCACACTCTCTCCCTGGAGTTAACCACTGCATAAAAGAACGCAAAGAAGAATGCTGTTTCCCATCAACTTTGGGAGGATGCAGCCTCTGAAGGCACCTGGCCTTTCTCACTCTTGTGGTCCAGTATGTCATAGCTGGCCCCCCTTTTGGGCCCACTTACCACCATCTTCTCTATCCTTTTAGAGGGGCTGTGTATCTTCAAAATTCTAATTGTTTATTTCTTACAGAATCAATGCCTTATTAGTCATGTGGGGATTTCATCCATTTCCAACCAGGGTGCCAGACCTGTCTTCCCTCAACCACAACAGAAAAGCTAGAGGGTTTTATACTTTGTCAGGAAGGACCCTCCCCTAACCAGCAGGATGTAGCCACCCCCAGCACCCCCTTAAGAATAAGGGTGTAAACGCTCTGACAGGGGGCTTGAAGCAGGTTAGTATAGGGAAAGGAAAGACTTGGGTCACAGCTGAAGACCAGGCAGACCACATGGGCGTGAGACCCCACCCAGAAACGTCCTGAGGGATCCCAGGAGATCCTGGAATGAGGATCTCATTTGGAACAAGAATCTCATTTGGAATGAGAATCCCATTCAGGGTCAAGGGAAAGCTCTGGATATCCTCAGAAGGCCTCGCCATTGGCACCCTGAGAAATTACAAGTGGGGCAAACAATCAGAACAGCAGACAGACTTTAAACAGCCCTGACCTAGGGTCCCACGTACACAACTCACCCTGCAGTATGCCTGTGGCCCATGCCCTGGACCATGGACTTTTCTCATTTTCTTGTTTCTTAATAAACTCTTTACTCCCTTGCCTACCCTATGTCATGTCCTTAAATTCTTTTATGTGACATAAGCCAAGAACCTAGAAGCCCAGAAACCAGAGCCATCCGGTAACAGTACTATTAACTATAGTCCATAGTTTAACTTAAGGCTCACTGTTTGTGTTGTGCCATTCTTAGGCATTTTTTTTTTTAATTTTTATTCTAGTACCATAAATACAAGCTACTCCAAGTTGGATTTTGACTGATGTAGTAAACCACTGAAGCAGAAGATGTCCTGCCAAAATATTCTTCAAACGGGGAATAACCCTGTAAAGAAGATATTCACAGTAATGATAGGAAGGACTGAAGAGAAGTGGAGAGTAGGTTTAGGCAGAACCAAAAGGAGAGGATATTCTTACACTAGGCATGGCCTGAGGTACAAGGAAAGGAATAAAAAGTCCCATAAATATGGGGTACTGACCAAGTGCCAGGCACTGTGCTATTTAGTCACTTGGGAACTGGAAGGACAGAAAGGATCCAATAGGTGTAAACTTATACAAGTTGTCTCATTGGAGGGTGCTGCCAGAGTTTCTAATAGTAAATGTCTTAAAAACAACTTTGCCAAAGCAGAAAGGAATATGAGATGTAGGAAGCTTAGTGACAGTCATTAGAAATGGCATATATGGCTGGAGCAATATACGAGGCTCATGCTGGCGTTATTTTTCAGCACTCTGGTGCTAGCAGCCCCATATTTTCCCTTACTACCATCAGCACCTTGATATTTGAAAAGTATGCTTGACTCTTCTTTTAAAGCCATCTCTGAATATTCTTATAGACATCTCTTTAGGCTATGAGCTCATAAATGAAATTGGATCCATGTCTGGATGAAACTGGATGGGAGACATTCAAGAAAAATCTGCTTCAGGATATGATTTGGTGATTCAACACGTGACACTCTTCTGAACCAGTCCTGTGTCAGGTTTCCAGTCTTGGTGTCAGGAACATTTGACAGAAGGGTGGGCTTTCAAGGGAGCTATGTGGAGGTCCTAATCTGCACTGGTCAGTACAGATCTAGCTTCTCTTTTCACTCTTTTCAAGATCTAAACCTCAAGTCACTTGCCTGAAATCCCATTTGGGTTTCTAACACCCCAAAATTCCCCAGTAATTTTACTTGGACAAGACATATTTTTCTGTCTCTTTGTCCCAAAAGCTTGCATCACTTTAGATTCCATTAAACAGGGACAGTGTTTTACCACCTAGCTGGCTGAGGCAGCAGGTAGCAAGGAAATGTGCTTTGCAGTTAGTAATTCCCTTTAGAATCCAAGTTTATATCACACTGGTATATTTGGCAAAAATGCAAAATAAGTGTTTTCATTCTGTTCTTTCTCATTTCTACCACTGAATTGCGTTTGCCCTAAAGAATTCCAAAGGTAATAAATGGATTAGATGAAGTGAGTTTCCGAACAACATCTTGGTTTGTTTTGTTTTGTTTTGTTTTTTTTTTTTTTCAGTTCTTCCTATTAGTCTCTGTTGCTGGATCAGGGAATTTAAGACAGAGGCTTATGGCTGTGTAAATCAGCAACAATCTGCTTTTGAGAGATACCTATCTAGGAAACAGGTCCTGAATATCAATAATATTAATCTCTAAAGTGCTCCTGGAGTTTTCAGTGAATGTGTAAACACATTCAACTTGTAATTTTTCCTTCATTCTCCTTTTTAAAAATGTCAGGCAAATTTTATTTTACTTTATCTTTTTAAAAATTTATGTTTTATTATAGTAACATATATGTATACACACATATATATACACATAAAATTTGCCATTTTCACCATTTTTAAATGTATTCAATGGCAGTAATTATACTGACAATGTTGTGCTACTATCACCACCTTCCATTACCAAAACTTTTCATTACCACAAATAGAAGTCTATGCTCATTAAGCAGTAACTCTCTATTCTCTCTCTCTCCCAGCCCCTTGTAACCTGTAATCCACTTTATGTCTCTATGAATTTTCTTCTTCTAGCTATTACATATAAATGGAATCATAAAATATTTGTCCTTTATTGCCTGGTTTATTAAATCTAGCATGCTTTCAAGGTTAATCCTGGTTGTAGCATGGATTCTTTTTCTGGCAGAATAATATTCCATTGTATGTATATACCACATTTTGTTTATCCTATCATGTGTGAGTAGATACTTGGGTTGTTTCTACCTTTTGATTATTGTGAATAATATTGCCATGAAGAAGGTGTGCAAGTATCTGTTGAGTCACAGCTTTGAATTACCTAGAAGTGGGATTGCTGGATCATACGGTAGTTCCATATGTAGCTTTCTGAAGTACTGCCAAAATGTCTTCCACAGTGGCCACAACATTTTACTTTCCCACCGCCAATGAATGAGTGTTCCTATTTCTGTGCATCCTCTCCAATATTCATGATTTTCTGGTTTTTTAATAGCAGCAATTCTGATGGGTGTGAAATGGTATCTCATTGTGGTTTTGATTTACATTTCCCTGATGGCTAACAATGCTGAATATCTTTTCATGTGCTTTCTGGACATTTGTATATCTGTTCAAGTCTTTAGCCCATTTTTAAATTGGGTTGTCTTTTTGTTGTTAAGCTGAAGGATTTCTTCATATATTCTGGATATTAAACCTTTATTGGCTACATGGTTTCCAGATATTTTCTCCCATTGTGTAGGTTGTCATTTTGCTTTCATGATAAAGTCCCTTGAGAGACAAAAGTTTTTAATTTTGATGAGGTCTCATTTATTACTATTTTTTTTTTCTTTTGTGGCTTGTGCTGTGGGTTTAAGTCTAAGAATCCTTTGTCTAACAGGGTCCTGAAGAAGCTTCCCTATGTTTTCTTCTAGGATAGTTCTAGATCTTATATTAATATCTTTGATCCATTTTGGGCTGATTGTTGTATATGATATATGAAATAGGGGGTCCTCCTCCTTTTCTTTTCATTCTTTTTTTTTTTTTTTTTTTGCAAATGGAGATCCGTATTTTTCCAGCACCATTTGTTGAAGAGACTACTTTGTCCCAGTTGAGTGGTCTTTGCTACCTTGTCAAAAATCAGTTGGCCATTGTGGCACTTTGAAGCTAGGTAGATCCCAGAGAATCATGTCCTTAGGGTTAATCCATTCCTGTGGGTCTGAGACCCACTTGATTGGATCACTTCAGTTGCGGACCCAGGGTGGTTCTTGGCCTTCTTGCTGGAGTCCTTTATAAATGGAGTACTGAAAGCAGAGAGACACTCAGGAAAAGCCTCAGAAACAGAAGGATAGGCCCTGGGTGCCAGAGGCTTGAATCAGTGGAGCACAGAGGCACGGAAGGAGACTCCTGAGAGGCTAGGACCATGGCCTGGAGGAGAGGGGTGAGACAATGGAT
Organism: Chaetophractus vellerosus; assembly: GCA_004027955.1. Classification (NCBI taxonomy): domain Eukaryota; kingdom Metazoa; phylum Chordata; class Mammalia; order Cingulata; family Chlamyphoridae; genus Chaetophractus; species Chaetophractus vellerosus. The sequence continues at coordinate 10,211 of PVKH010009493.1, forward strand.
CAGCAGTAAGACAAGCCATGTACCTAGTGAACCACAGCCAAGCTTGGAGAGAAAGTGAGCCTGGAAGAGAAAGCAGAGACCAGCTGCAATTTTGCCTTGCCTTGTGGCAAGGAGTTCAGGATCACCAGAAGTTGACTTTTGGTGAGACAGCAACTCTGATGATGCCTAGATTTGTACATTTTTCACAGCCTCAGAACTTAAGCTTTTAACCTAATAAATCCCCATTAAAAAGTCAACCCATTTCTGGTATATTGAATTGGCAGTCTTTAACAAACTAAAACAGCCATAAATGTGAGGGTTGGTTTCTGAGCTCTCAATTAGATTCCATTTGACTGTGTGTCTGTCATTGTGCTGGTACCATGCTGTTTTGATTACTGTGGTTTTGTACTAAGTTTTAAGATTGGGAAGTATGTATCCTCCAACCTCATTCTCATTCTTCTTCAGGTGGCTTTTGCAATTCAGAATCCCCTACTCTTCCATATAAATTTGACCATTGGCTTTTCCATTTCTGCAAAGAAGGTTTTTGAAATTTTGATTGGGATTGCATTGAATCTATAAAGTCCTTTACATCCTTGGTTAGATGTATTCCTAGATATTTGATTCTCTTAGTTGCTATGTGAATGGAATTTTGTTCTTGATTTCTTCTTCTGTTGCTCATTGCTTATGTATAGAAACAGTACTTATTTTGATATGCTGATCTTGTATCCTGTCCCATTACTTATTTTGTTTATTAGCTCTATTATCTTTGTTGTAGATTTTAAAAAATATATTGGATCAGGTCACTAGCAAATAGGGAAAGTTTTACTTCTATTTCCAATTTGGATGCCTTTCATTTCTTTTTCTTGCCTAATTGCTCTCGTTAGAACTTCCAGTACAAAGTTGAATAAGAATGGTGACAGTGGGCTACTTTGTCTTTGTCCTGATCTTAGAGAGAAAACTAATAGGATTTTAACTGGGATTTTACTATATGCCATTTATCATGGTGAGGAATTTGCTTATATTCCTAGTTTTCTAACTGTTGTTTTTTTTTTAAGAAAGGGTGCTGGATTTTGTCAAATGCCTTTTCTACATCAGTCGAGACAATTATGTTTTTTTTCCCCTTCATTCTCTTACAGTGATGTATTACGTTAATTGATTTTCTTATGTTGAAACAACCTTGCATACCATGGATAAATCCCATCTGAGTGTGGTGTATAATTCTTTTAATATGCTGTTGGATTCAGTTTGTTAGTATTTTATTGAGGATTTTTACATTTATATTCATAGGAGATATTGGTCTGTAGTTTTCTTTTCTTAGGGTATCTTTATCTGGCTTTGGTATAAGGGTAATTATGGTCTCATAAAATGAATAGGGAGCGTTCTCTCCTCTTCAATTTTTTGGAAAAGTTTGAGCAGAGTTGGAGTTAAATCTTGGAATGTTTGGTAGAAATCCCCTGTGAAGCCATCTGGTTCTGGACTTTTCTTTGTTGGGAGGTTTTTGATTACTGATTCAATCTCTTTAATAGTAATTGGTTTGTTGAGATCTTTTATTTCTTCTTTTTTCTTTTTTTCCTTTTATTTTTTATTTTCTCTTTTTCCTTTTTTCCCTTTTTTTTCTTCTATTTTTTTCTTTTCTTTTCCTATTTCTTCTTGACTTGATGTAGGTAGTTCATGTGTTTCTAACAATTTGTCCATTTCATCTAGATTATCTAATTTATTGGCAGACAGCTGTTCACAGTATCCAATTATAGCCTTTTTATTTCAATGATGTCAGTAGTGATGTACCTCTTTTCATTTCTGATTTTTGTATTTGTATCCTCTCTCTCTCTTTCTCAGGTACCGGGGCTGTGGCTTGATCCTGGGACCTCATATGTGGGAAGCCAGCACTCAACCATTGAGCTACATCAACTCCTCTGAGATGGTTTTTTGTTTGTTTGTTTGCTTGTTTTTTTTTTGTTGTTGTTGTTGCTTTTTGTTTTTAGGAAGCACTAGGAACTGAATCCCAGACCTCCCATGTGGGAAACAAGTGCTCAACAGCTTGAGCTACATCTGCTCCCTATCCTCTCTCTTTTAGCTAAATGTTTGTCAATTTAAAAAAAAATCTTTTCAAAGAATCACCTTTGGGTTTGTTGATTTTCTCTATTGTTTTTGGTTTTCTAGTTGATTTATCTCTGCTCTGATCTGTGTTTCCTTTCTTTTGCTTGCTTTGGGTTTAATTTGCTCTTATCTAGTTATTCTAGTTTTGTGGTTATATCTCTGATTTGAAGTCTTTCTACTTTTTAATGTAAGCATTTAGAGCTACACTTTGCCTCTCAGTATTCCCTTTGCTGCATTCTATAAACTTTGGTATATTTTATTTTCATTTGCCTCAAGATATTTCCTATTTTTGCTTCTGATTTCTTCTTTTACCCATTGGTTGTTTAGGAATATGTTGTTGAATTTCTACATATTTGCAAATTTTCCATTTCTCCCCCTGTTATTGAATTCTAGCTTCATTCTGTTGTGGTTGGAGAATATACATTGTATGATTTCAATATTTTTGAATTTATTGAGACTTTTAAAAATATTTTTCAATATTTTTGAATTATTCAAAATTTTGAATAGTTTTCAATATTTTTTAATTTATTGAGACATTCAATCTGTCCTGGAGAATGATCCATGTGTACTCGAGAAGAATGTGTATTCTGTTTTTGTTGGGCGCAGTGTTTTATATATATCTTCTAGGTCTAGTTGGTTTATTGATCATTCAAATCCTCTACTTCCTTATTTATCCTTTGACTAGATCTTCTATCCATTATTGTGATTGGTATGTTAAGGTCTCCTACTATTAATGTAGAATCCTCAGTTTCTGCCTTTAAATCTGTCAGTATTTGCTTCTTGTATTTTGAGGCTCTGTTATTAGGTGCTTATATATTTATAATTGTTACATCTTCTTGTTGAATTGTCCCTTTTATGAGCATATAATGACCATTTTGTCCATTATAACTGTTTTTGACAAAGTCTATTTTATATGAATTAATATATCTCCCAGCTCTCTTTTGGTTACTAATTGCACAGTATATATTTTTCATCTTTTCACCCTCAACCTGCTTGTGTCTTTGAATTTAATGTGAGTCTCTTGCAGACAACATGGAGTTGGGTCATGCTTTTTTTTAAACCATGCTGCCAATCTCTGCCTTTTGACCGGAGTGTTTAATCCATTTACATTTAAAGTTACTACTGCTAATACAGAACATTCTTTTGCCATTTTGCTATTTCATCTTTGTAATTTATGCCTTTTTTATTGTCCCTCACTTCCATTAATGTCTAATTTATAATTATTTGTTTTTTGTGTGTTGTAACTGATTGAGTGCCTTCTCTTTTCTATCTGAATTTATGTTTCATCTATATTCCTTGTTATTACCATAGGGTTAAAATTTAACATCCTAAATATATAAACAATTATATTTGGCTTGATATCAACTTAACTTTAATAGCTTGCACACATACTTTTCCTATCTCCCTCTGTTCCGCCACCATTGTTTTGTCACCACTTACATCTTTGAACATTGCCTATGTCCATAAATATAGATTTATCATGACTTTTTAAGTGTTTTCATTTTAGCACCTATAAGAAGAAAGAAGTGGAGTTACTACCAAACAATACAATGTAATAATATTTGCATTTATAATTACCCAAATGGTTACCTTTACCACAGGTCTTTATTAATGCTGCTTTGAACCACTGTCTAGTGTCCTTACATTTCAATCTCAAGAACTCCCTTTAGCATTGCTTGTAGGGCAGGTCTCATAGTGATGAACTCCCTCAGCTTTTCCTTACCTGAGAATGTCTTAATCTCTTTTTCACTTTTGAAAGAGAGTTTTTTCAGATATAAAATTCTTTACTGGCAGTTGTTTTCTTTGAGCACTTTATGTATTTCAACCCACTGCCTTCTTGCCTCCATGTTTTCTGCTGAGAAATCTAACCGGGACTAACTTGTATATAACATGTTGCTTTTCTTTTGCAGCTTTCAGAACTCTCTCCTTGACCTTTGCATTTGATAGTGCACTCAGTATATGATGGAGTGTATTTTCCCCCATGTTAACACTTTTTGGTGTTCTCTGAGCTACTTTGATGTGCATATTCATGTCTTCTGTGATGTTTGAGAAGTTCTCTGTCATTATTTCTTTGAATGTTCCATCTGCCCCCTTTTCTCATTATTCTCTTCCTGGAACTTCCATAATGCCTATATTGGTGCATTTGAGAGTGTCTCAAAGCTGTCTTAGGGTATTTTCTCTTTCAATATTTCTTTTTTTCTTTCTGTTCCTCTTCCTGAATCATTTCAAGTGTCTTGTCTTCAGGTTCACTGATTCTTTCTTCTCCAGCTCCAATATGCTCTCTAATCCCTCCTTGGCTTCAAGTTCATTTCCATTTTGTGGTCTTCAACTCTGGTTGTTTCTTTTCTTTCCATTTTAAAAACAATTTATTGAAGTATATAATTCATGTGTGAACATACATAAAGAAATAAGTATATAGTAAAAGTTGTGAACTTAAAAAACAAATATGTATAACATCATATAGGGATCCCATACATCACCACACCACAAATACATTGCATTGTTGTGAAACATTTGTAACAAATTATGAAAGATCACCATCAAAGTATTATTACTAACTGTCATCTGTATCTTACATTTGCTGTATTTCCCCACCAACCCACCCTATTATTTTTTTTGTTCATAAACCATATAATTTATCTAAAGTGTACAAGCAATGGCATTTGGTAAAATCTCTGAGTTGCACATTCATCACTTCAACCAATATTGGAACATTTTCTTTACTAAAAAAAAAAAAAAGAAAAAAGAAAAAGAAAAAGAAAATCAACCAAAAAGAACCACTGTCTTATCCATATTTTAACACTACTAATTACAAATTCTGTGATGTGCTTTCACCATTTCTACTCATTTTCAAACAACTTTTTTCCAATACTGCACAGATTAAACCTGAGCTTTCCATTTTCTAAGGAGTCCTCTTTCACTCTTTTGGTTATGGATATCCAGTTTTCCCAGCATCATTTGTTGAAGAGACCGTTCTGTTCTAGAAAGGTGGACTTGGTAGGCTTATCAAAAATCAGTTGACTACAGAGATGAGGGTCTATTTCTGAACTTTGAATTTGATTCCATTGATCAATGTATCTATCTTTATGCCAATTCCATGCTGACCACTATATCTTTATAATACACTCAAAGTCAGAAAGCGTGAGTCCTCTGACTTTGCTCTTCTTTTTTAGGTTGCTTTTGGCTAGTTGGCAACTCTTTCCCTTCCAAATTTGGTAATTCACTTTTCTATTTTCATTGCATTGAATCTAGAAATCAATTTGGGTAGAATTAACATCTTCACAATGTTTAGTTTTCCAGTACATGAACACAGAAGGTCCTTCCATTTGTTTAGGTCTTCTTTGATTTCTTTTAGCAGTGTTTTGTAGTTTTCTGAATACAGATCATTTACATTTCTGATTAAATTAGTTCCTAGGTATTTGAGTCTTTTTGTTGCTATTGTAAATGGAATTTTTTCTTGATTTCCTCCTCAACTTGATCATTACTAGTGTAGAGAAATGCTACTGATTTTTGCATGTTGATCTTGTATCCTGCCACTTTGCTGAACTCATTTATTAGGTCTGATAGCTTTGTTGTAGATATTTTGGAATTTTCTAACTATAGAATCATGTAGTCTGCGAATAGTGAGAGTTTTACTTCCTCTTTTCCAATTTGGATGCCTTTTATTTCTTTTTCTTGCCTAATTGCTCTAGCTAGAACTTCTAGCACATTGTTGAAAAACAGTGGTGACAGTGGGCATCCTTGTCTTGTTCTTGATCTTAGAGGGAAAGCTTTCAACCTCTCCTCATTAAGTACAATGTTGGCTGTGGGATTTTCATATATACCCATTATTATGTTGAAGAACTTTCCTTCTGTACCTATCTTTTGAAGTGTTCTTATCAAGAAAGGACAGTAGATTTTGTGAAATGCCATTTCTGCATAAATCAAGATGATCATGTGTTTTTTTCTCTCCAATTTGTTTATGTGATATATTACATTAATTAATTTTTTTATGCTGAGCCACCCCTGCAAACCAGGAATAAAACCCACTTGATTGTGATGTATAATTCTTTTTATATGCTGTTGGATTAGATTTTCAAGTATTTTGTTGTGAATTTTTGCATCTTCGCTCATTAGAAAGATTGGTCTGTAATTTTCCTATCTTGTAGTACAGTATCTTTATCTGGCTTTGGTATTAGGATGATGCTGGTTTCAAAAAATGTATTGAGTATCCCTCCTTTTCAATTTTTCTGAAGTGCTTAAACAGGATTGGTATTAATTCTTCTTGAAATGTTTGGTAGAATTCACCTGTGAAGCCATCTGGTCCTGGACTTTTCTTTGTTGGAAAATTTTTGATGACTGATTCAATCTCTTTGCTTGTGATTGATTTGTTGGGTTCTGGTATTTCTTGTAGAGTCAAGGCAGGTTGTGCACTTCTAGGAATTAGTCCATTTTTTCTAGATTGTCTAATTTGCCGGCAAACAGTTTCTCATAATAGCCTCTTACGATCCTTTTTGCTTCTGTAGGTCCATTGTAATATCCTGCTTTTGGTTTTGTTAATTTTTCTATTTTTGTTGTTGTTGTTCTCAATTTCATTTATTTCTGCTCTAATCTTGGTCATTTCTTTCTTTCTGCTTGTTTTTTTTTTTAAAGATTTATTTTTTTTTAAATTTATTACATATCCCCCTCTTTCTGCTTGTTCTTGCCATGTTCACTTTTGCATTCCTGTGTGTCTGCCCATCTCCCCCCACTGCGGCTACCCGCCAAGTCAGCCCACTGCACGGCTCACCTGCCCTGCCCACAGCGACCTGCCCTCCCAAGGTGGTCTGCCTGCTCGAGGAGGCCCTGGTAACCGAACCTGGGGCCTTCCATGTGGCAAACTGGCACCCCACCAATTAGGCTATAGCCGGCTCCCTCTGCTTGTTTTGGGATTGGTTTTGCTGTTCTTTTTCTAGTTTCTACAGTTGTCCAGTTAGGTCTTTGATTTTAGCTCTTTCTTCTATATAAATAAAGGTATTTAAGGCTATAAATTTCCCTCTCAACACTACCTTTGCTGTGTCCCATAAGTTCTGATAAGTTGTGTTCTCGTTTTCATTCGTCTTGAGATATCTACTAATTTCTCCTGCAATTTCTTCTATGACCCGCTGATTATTTAGGAGTGTGTTGTTTAGCCTCCATATATTTACAAATTTTCAAGTTTTCTGCCTATTATTGATTTCCAGATTCATTCCGTCATGATCAGAGAAGGTGCTTTGTGTAACTTCAATCTTCTTAAATTTATTGAGAGCTGTGTTGTGGTCCAACATGTGGTCTATCCTGGAGAAAGATCCATGAACACTTGAGAAGAATGTATAACCTGCTGATTTGGGGTACAATGCTCTGTATGTATCTTAAGTCCAGCTTGTTTATCATATTGTTCAAGTTCTCTATTTCCTTGTTGATCTTCTGTCTAGTTCTATCTAGTAATGTGAGTGGCATGTTGAAGTCTCCAACTATTATTGTAGAGACATCTATTTTTTTCTTTCAGTTTTGCCAGAGTTTGCCTCATGTATTTTAGGGTACCCTGGTTAGATGCCTAGATATTTATGACCATTACTCCTTCCTGGTGGGTTGCCCCTTTTATTAATATATAATGGCCTTCTGCATCTCTTATTACTTTTTTCATTTGAAGTCTATTTTGTCTGATTCCAGTATAGCTATTCTGCTCTTTTTTAGGTTACTAATTGCATGAAATATCTTTTTCCAAGCTTTCACTTTCAATATATTTGCATCTTTGGGTCTAAGGTGATCCTTCTGCAGAAAGCATATGGATGGCTCATGTTTTCCTATCCATTCTTTCAGACTCTATCTTTTGATTGGGGAGTTTAATCCATTAACATTCAATTTTATTACTATAAGGCATTATTTACTTCAGCCATTTTATCCTTTGGCTTTCATATACCATATCTTATTATCATTCATCTTTTTTCCTTTTTGGTTACTGTTTTGGTCAGCCAAAGGTGTGCTTTTGAAATATACCAAATATTGGTCGGTCTTTACAAGAGGGTATTTATTTGGGGTAGAAGCTTACAGTTACCAGGCCACAAACAGAAATTTCTTCCCATACCAAAGTCCACGTGTTGGAGAAAGATGGCTGCCGATGTCTCCAGGGTTCCGGCTTCCAGATTCCTTTGTTCCCGGGGCTGCGTTTCTCTCCGGGCTTAGCTTCTGCTTTCACCACAAGTTCAGCTGTAGACCATGAGGCTTTCTATGCGTTGCGTCTCTCCACAAGGCAGCTGTAGACTATACGGCGATCGGCTCACTCCAACACCAGAACTGCTGCTCCAATCTGCTTTTCTAAGTCTCTGCTTCTCTCATCCTGCCTCTCTCAATCTGCTGCCTTTATACTTGAGACCACACCCACCGAGGGGCGGGGCTCAACATCTCACTGACATGGCAGTTAACGCCCTACTCATAACTTAATCATGCCCAGATGAACAGATTAGTTTACAAGAATAATCCAATCTGTATTTTTGGAATT
>PVKH010009494.1:0-18783 GCA_004027955.1 Chaetophractus vellerosus
GCCTGCCTGCTTGCGGAGGGTTGCCCTGCTCACAGGGGCTTGCCCTGCCCGTGGCAGCTTTGCTCTGCCCACGTTGGCTTGCCTTCTCAAGGCAGTCTGCCTGCCCCAGGAGGCCCCGGGAACCGAACCTGGGGCCTCCCATGTGGTAAACCGGCACTGTACCAATTGGGCTACAGCCGGCCCCATTCTTCCTTTTAATGAGCTTAAAAGACAACTGATTAGGGACTTTTATTAAATCTGAAAACTTTCTTCACCTTTGTCATATTCCATTAATTAGAAGTAAGTTACAGGTCCAGCCTGTACTCAAGGAGAGGGGGTTATATAAGGGTGTGGGTCATTTGAGTTCATCTTAAAATTCTGCATGCCACATCTACACATACTCTACACACAATATGAATACAAAGTTTTCCATATAAGGACTCTCTTAGGATATTATTCCAAGTGGTATTAATGCTTAATCTTAACTTCCTTTATGGACATTTTATGAAAGTTATTAACGTTTAATTTTAACTATTTACTAGAACTAATAATTCACTTATAATTGGACTAATAACAGTAATTAAGATTTTAAATGTCATTAAATATAAGTATCTCTTGAAACTTTGGCTTTCAAATTAAAATGTAAAATAACTCAGTCCCAAAATATAACTGATTTTATCAATTCCACCCCATGCTATAATGCATTATTTTAAAACACAGACTTAGCCAAAAGACAATTTACATGTTTTGACATGATACAATAGAGAAATTAAAAGTGCAGAAAAAGAACATTTATGAAAGAATTGCATTTTGATTTATTTTTCCTTTGTATTATGAATGCAACACAAGTAATTTGGGGTAGTTTAAGTATATGAAGTTGTTATATATTCTCAATTCCAATTTCATTCTTCATGGTAAAACAAGTATAAATAACATTTTAATATGTACATGAATTGAACACTTTTTACAGAAACATTATTCAGTAATTAATAAAACCACAGCCTTTAGAGTAACACTGTGTTTATTTGAATCCCAGTGATGACATTTAGCAATACATTCTGTGACACTGGTTATGTTATGTATCATTTTTGGACCTCATTTTCCCCATTATTAAAATAGGCATAATAATAGGTACCAGCCTCAACAAGGTTATGGAGAAGATTAAAACTTTTCATGCTTTGAAAGAGCCGGCACATGGGACATTTATACATATATATGTATGCATGAAAGCTTGCATATGTATGTATACATTTTGTTTCTGTGAAATATATTTACATAACTTAATGCTCACAAACAAAGCAAGGCATTAATTTTACATATGTTTGTGTATGTGTGTGCATGATTATCAGGAAATCACAAAACAAATATTTAAAGTACCAAGGGACAAAGATAGTGATGATATTATTTAAAAAACATATCACTACAAATACCAAGGAAAGTGGGGAAGAAAGTAGAATAATACACGTGAATTATAGACTTAATTTTCATAGGCAAAAGATATTGCCTAAAGTAAATAAAACAAGAAATAAAGGTATAAGCATAGTATTTAAAGTTATTTAGGCAAGCAACAAAAGAAATAAAAAAACAACATTTACCACTGGAAAGTGGGACTATTAGTGGAAAAATATGGGAGGTGAGTGCTGTTTTTGGGCCATGTTATTCTTTGCCATGTGTAACATTACACCTGCATGTGTATGTGTATATATATATATATATAAATAGGTACATGTATATGCACATATATTCTGTCTGTCTGTCATCTATCTATCTATCTATCAAACTACCTATCATCGAAGGTGGGGAAAGCTGCTGTGAAAGGGTGTTTTACACAGGTCATCAGTCTAGAGGTGTAGTCTGGGAGCTCATTAATTGCACAGCAACTATCCTTTGGTTCAGCTTCTCAAATTCCTTCTTTAGGGCCAAGGTAGGAATTGACATGGGCAGTGCCATGATTAGCACTGATAGAGTTTCTGTTGAATTAGAAAAATGTGCCCCTACACCTGGGTAGACACAAGCCTCAGCCCTATGACAAGGCTTGTGGAATGGGGCCAAAGCTGGTTTTCAGAACCACTTTCCCTCTCAGTGCAGAGAAATGCTTTGCAGATTGGAAACCTGCACAACCACAGCAGAAATGCCTCTTAACATGCCATACCCTCCAGCTTCCAGGCCTCCCCAGAGCCTGTTTCTGGTTAAATGACCATCAGCCACCCTCAAAAAAATGCACACTCTGATGCCACTGTCCAAACTCAGGGCTCACGCTCTCTCTTGGGAGGGTATCTTTGCATCAGGTAGGAACAGTGAGAAATGTAGTAAATAGAGGCAGGAACAGGGAGCCTCCTGCTGCCCCATGACATCTGTTCTCTCTTCCATAAAACAGGCCTTTGTTGGAGATATATATATCTATATAGAGATATATAGATATATATAATTTTTTAAGCCACGAGGCATAATAGTAAGAATGGCTGGGGGCTTGTAGATGTCACTGCTTCAAGGACATCTTTCAGGAGCCCAGTGCCTTCATGATCCAGAAGTGCTGCTGGTGGGAGGCAGCCAGGTTCTCACAGATGGAGTTCTAGCCATGTGTGATGGCTGGGTCACACATCCATGGGTCCCTATGCAGCAGTGACCAGGAATTTGGCCAGCAGTTGGCCAAGATGTGGTCCTCCGCCTGGGCTGCATAGATGAATACCAATGCTTGATGTTGTATTTTTAGTCTCCAAAACTGTGAGACAATAAATTCCTGTTATTTAAACTAACCCATTGGGTGGTAATTGTCATAGCAGCCTTAGCAAACTAAAACATCAATGAAGGCCCAAATTCAACACTGACTATTACTATTGTATAGCTTTAAGTTTGGGATACAAATAGGAATAAATTAAGAATTCAAGAACCTACATTTATATTTTACAAAATTTGACAGCAAACTTCTTTTGGAAGACTCTAACAAACTCAAAACTGTTATTTTTTTAAGGGAGAGTTGATTTTATCTTCATCATTTTAAGAAGGGTAAATTTAAATTTAAAGTAGAACTCCCACAATTACTTGAGAAAAGAAGAATAAACTTTGTATCATCATGTTAAAACTATTTTAAAAGAAAAATTATTTCTTTGACAATGAAGCATCTAATGCCTCAAGTAGCCACTGAGTCATTAGTTTAAAAAAATTGAACCATTGTCATTCTCAAATGTATTATAGGATTATTATTTCTATTTTCTCCACAGAATTTTTCCCATATAATAAAACTTTTCTTTTTAAAGAAAAGTTGCATTGAAGCATAGGGGATTCCCATATACCCCACCCCTTGAGTCTCACATTTTCCCCTATTAATAACATCTTAAATTAGTGTTTACAATTGATGAGCAAATACTGAAGCATTGCTATTAACCAAGATCTATAGTTTACTTATGGTTTACACTTTGCAACGTACAATTTCATAGGTTTTGACAATATGTATAATGGCCTGAACTTATCATTGCAATATAATGAAGAACAATTCCAATGCCCTAAAAATGCCATATGTTCCACCTAGTCTTCCCTCCCCATCCCCTTCTGGTAACCACTATTAATGTTCCATGTTCTTCTGTTATTAGAAAAATAATAAGTCTACTTTGGTCCATGGTTGCATTCCCCCTTTATGGTTATTCATTCCTTAATCTTGAGGATTTGGGGATGGTGTTAACCCAATCTGCTCCATGTTGAGAGAGGGCTTAGGTTTTATGGGCCAGACAGAAGGAACTGTTTTGCTTGCAGTTGTAGATACTTTCTGTTTTGGGGGATGGGGTTGCTTATCACCATCACTTTGTTAGTTGTCCTGGGTGAGTCCAATGAACTGGGGAGTACGTACTGGCTGCAATTCTGCTGAGATTCGAAGTTCAATCAGCATATGAACAGACCAAAGATTTCAGTCTCTGGGACATATGTTTAATGGGTATAGTGCTAATTATAGGTCCAGAAAAAAAAGCATAGAAGAGTCATGTGTAGGGAAATTATAAATGAGTCTAATTATATTATATTGGGGAAACAGACTGTCATATAAAAGGCAAGGCCCACTAATGGGGTGCTGATTTGATGGAGTTGTGTGCCGTGCCTATAGTGTCTCTAAAGCCCTCAGAAGCATCACTGAAGCTTTGTTTACTGTGGCAGTTAGTGAGATCCTCTTGAGACGTGCATAAGTGTACCTCTGGAATGACTGACCTCCTGACTCACTTTGAAATCTATTAGCCATAAAAACTCTTTTGTATTTAATGTTTCCACCTTTTGGTCTTTTTCCAAATGCATCACTGGTTGACACTTGGTATTAATCCCTTGATGGCAAGGAGGTTCAACCCTGGGAGTCATGTCCCATGCCGGGGGAAAGGTAGTGAGTTTATTTGCTAAGCTTCACTTACAGAGAGGCTACATTTGAGTAACAAGGAGGTTTTAAGGAAGCAACACTTAGGCAATAAGTATTATTAGGACAAGTTTCAATTTTACAAGATTAAGATTCATAAGTACAAGCATTCATATCAAGGACTTGATATATTGGTCTGTTTTCTTTTATTAGGCACTGCCTATGTACTCTAGAGATTCTTGCCACTCTATTTGAGAATGTAGCAGATCTCCCCATGATGGGAATTTAATCTTTTTTGGGGTATTGTGTGGGTCTCCATCTGCTGAGTTAACATCCTATGACCCCATGAACACATTCCTATTACATAGAGGCATCTCTCCACAGAATTTAATACATCAGTATATCTATTAATTTTCTGAACCAACTAAAGAAACTTAGCTTTTATTTTCAGGAACACAGAACCAGAATTCACTTCTAATTCAAAGATAGGATGAAAGAGCTAAAATCTACAATTCATAAAAGCTCATTACAAATAAAATATAATGCATACAAACAAAAGATCCTCTGTACGGCAGAAAAGAAGAACAGGAGAATTTATTTAAAAGATGCAGTTCTTATCCAATCTTATTAAAAATTAGGAGAAAAATGGAACTCATCAGTAATCAGATACTTTTGGCATTTTAAAAAGTCTCTGCCATAAAAGCTTTATCACTGCCTCATTTACTTCACAAATTCTAAAATACAGACATGGCAGCAGCCTAGATTAGGATTGGGAGGTTAAATGACTTTTTTGTTGTTTTTCTTCTTGAAGGGCTTATTTCGGAGACACTAAAATTGAGTTGTAAGAAGAAATAGACCATGAAATAGAGAAGGTCCAATCTTGCTTTCATCTGTAGTCAGAGAAACTGACCAGATGATAATGCTTCATGAAAGCACTTAATTGGGAATACATGACATGGAGTGACCAATGTACTGCTCACTTATTTCTATACTTTGAATCAAGATGGATATTTTTGTTTCATTTTCCAATTGTTTGTTTCTTAGATTATCTGGAAAACCAAAGGCTAGATTCAAATTTCAAGAAAGGTTGTCAGAGTGGGACATATTTTAAAGTCCATTCTATATAATGAAATACCCTCAAAATGAGATGCTCAAATAAAATGTAGGTATATTTATTAGGTTGATATTAATAGTCTCTATGTGACATATCCTTCCATTTAACAAAGCAATTACTTATTTTTATTTTTATTTTTTATATTACTTAAATCTAGATTTAACAAACATCTATTGAGTGTGCACCACAGAACAGACTCTGGCTGAGGTGTTGGACATGCAAAGATGCACACAGAAACAAGAACACTGCTCACATGGCTATCACTGTCTAGCATCAGGGATAGTACTCAAGCATATGATCTCTCAAAAAACATCTATAATCACAATGTTGAGAAAATTAACTTATATTTTGAAATCTGAAGGATGAGTCAAAGTCACCTTGCAGGATTGCTATCTGTGCCCATACTTTACCTGGCCTTCAATTAGGAAAAAAAAAAGTGAGAGAGGAGACAGCTTCTAATGTAGAAAGGTTCTTTATTCTCACAACACTTAAGACATTCTAACAATGGGACTGAATATGAAATTCTGCAGTGTGATTTCGAACTAAATATGTATTTTTATGAATAAAAGGTCCTGTTATATGCAAGATGTACATAGATGAGGCTTAAAATTGAGTAAGGGAAATAAGATATGCATAAGAGACATTGTGATGAAGTGTATAAAGCAACTGGTGTGAAGAGGCACACATGAAACGTTAAGGAGTGTTCAGAGAAATAGGGATCCTTTATAATATGTGTGCGGTTAAAGAGAAAGGGTAAAGTGAAAAGAATCATAATAACATTTTCATGTATACATTTGCTTCAGTGAAATTTAAAAGCTGGGGTTCTAGTCACTTAGGATTTGTCCTAAAAACTTGTCAGGTATGAAAATCACAAAATGAGAATATTCGGCCAAATCTTTTCTTCTGACAGAATGACCACGGTACATTATTTCACTTGCAATATTCAAATCATCTCTAGGAATGTCCCCAAAAGTGTGTGAGAAGAATAACAGTAAGCAGTGTTTGCTGTATTGCTGCTACTAGGAAACTGCACATCATAAAGCATCCAAAATATTATTAATTTATTCAGTAAAAGTCAAGGTTTTTTATTCTACCACACCTCTTCAATCTCATTCCCTTTGTTTGACAGTCTTGTTATTATTTTTCTGGAAATGTTGACAAAGACAATCTTAAACTGACTAGTTTACTCTCTTTCAAAGTGCATCAGTCTAAAGGAGGCATTGATGCAGGCATATACTCATAAATCACACTCCTACTAAAGAACGAGAATGTCAGAAATTTTCTTTCAGGATTACAATACACATGAGAAAGCTCTAGTTATATCAGAGAGCAGCTTAATTTTGGAATGCTTCTCCTCTGCTTCTTCTTTATGTTTAAAATTACAGCTTCTACCATTATATATTTAGAATGTGTAAGTGGAGGAAGAAAACAATAAACTATGTTATTGACTCCTACATTAGACCAATCTTTATGACACTATTTTTTAATTCTTGGTTTAAAATAAGGAGACCATAGGGAGATGAGTTACTTAAAAACATACTTATAATGCACATAATGTCTGACATGCATTAGACATTTTTAGAGCAAAAAACAAAAGGTAATAGTCTACAGATAACAAACTATAATAAGCAAGGAAAAGGGTCTTTTTTTACTTTTTTATTTCAGTGCAAAATTTATTTGATCAAGGTTATAGGTTTTCATAGAGATCATGCATAAAAAGAAAAGTTCTCATTGCATTTTGACATTTTTATTACTTCTTGTAACATGTTTTGTTTTTTATTGTTTGTAATATTTATCCAAGCAAAAGGGTCTTGAAACACAGTGCTATTAAGAAGGAATCAGTGTTAGCTAGTGTCATAATTAAATGAAAATAATGAAAATGAATTATCTCAACAAAGGAAATCATACAAATACAAAAACCCTCCAGATACTTTTGCGTGTGAAAATAAAACTTCATGGTATTGAAACGATAAGCAAATGATAGAGGAAGGTAAGACAAGTATTGGTTGCTTACCCAATTTTACCATAGAATAATCTGACCTTTCATTTTCCGAGCAAATGCAATTGTTCAGGAAATCTACCTTCCTTTAACCATTTTCAGTGATTTATTCTGGAATGAACATGTAATGAGTTTAATCTTGAGATATGAAGAGAGACTTGCTGGCTGATAAATAGATACACATAGACAAATGGGGCCTTTTATCTTCCACTGGACACTATTATGTCCGCATGTGTCTCCTTGAAATGTGTGGCTGGACTGCAATCACAAGGCGTGGCAGCTGAGAACAAAGCCAACTGCCTGGAGAAGGCAGAATAAAACGATGGAAAGTGGATTTGAATAAGCTACTAAATTAATCCACCTGGGAGCTGCTCTTCTACAGTATTTTTTATTTTGTTTGATCTAATTGATTATGATTTTCTTGTTAACCCATGGTCAAAATGGTCAAAAACACCTTAAATAACAGAAGAAATATCACTGAGGCTATGTCGTTACAAAGATCATTGATAGATTTCAAGGAGCAAAATAATTATATTGGATAAGTACATTTGTAACCACAGCTTCTTCTAAAACAATTTGCAACATTGCTGAAATGGAAATATAATTCCAGGTTTTTCTGTCTCTCTTCCCCTTCACCAAATATAATGGCCTGGATCACCTAACACAAAGACAGACTACCTTGAGGCTGAAGAGTGTGAATTCTGTGGGCTGGAAAGAGAAGATGTGTGAATAAATGAAACTCTCTCTTAAAAGTCTGAACTGGGGAACGAGCTTTGGCTCAATTGGTAGGGTTCTGGTTTACCACATGGGAGGCCCCGGGTTCCGTTACCGGGGCCTCCTTGAGAAGGCAAGCCGCCTCGAGAAGGCAGGCTGCCACCAACAGGCAGGCCGCCATGAGCAGGTAGGCCACCGCGCGGTGAGCTGACTCGGCGGGACACCACAGCGGGGGGAGACAAGCAGACACAGAAGAACGCAAAGCAGATGAACACAGCGAGAACAAGGCGCGTTGGGGGGGGGTATATATAAATAAATAAAAATAAATCTAAAAGAAAAGTCTGAACTGTGTATATGGGATACACTTACCAGTTGAAAAGAAACCAAAACAGAGAGTCTCATATGGGAATTACGTGAGCAACATAGGTGGTTTCTTCTATAGTAAGAGAACAGTTTATTATGGTTTTCAATTTTGTGGTCTTTAATGGATCTTATCCCAAATGCCTATGCACATGTAATATAGAGTAAACTCCCCATTATTTCAAGTAATTGTACTCCCTATATTATTGGAAATTCCATGATATTGAACATAGCACAGCAAAAAATTTAAAGCACTTATCACAATTTTATAATTTAATAATTTTATAGTCAACATTAAATCTATTTCAATAAAAAGCAGCCCCATATTTTCAATTGATCACATGAAAGATACTTAGGAGTCATCTTGAATCCATTTTTGTCTCATACCTCATATGCAATCCATCAGCACATCTGTCAATAATGCTTTCAGTACCTCCAAAATCAGACCATTTTTGTCTCACTACTTTCAATGCTACCATCCTGGTCCAAACCAACCACTATTTTAATCTTTTTAACCATTTTTTCTTGATACCACTCTTACAGCATAGCAAGGAGAGCTCACCTTTAAAAATACACAATGGATCATGCCATTCCTTTGCTCAAAACCCTCCAATGCCTTCCATATCCCTTAGAATAAAAGCCAAAGTCTTGAAAATGGGCTGCAATGATCTGTGCACCTACTTTCTTTCTGCAGCCACATGGGTCTCCTTGTTTTTCTTCTTCTGCTTTGAGGCCGTTTTACTTTTGTTCTCTCTGCTTGGGTGACTATTCTTTCAAATTATCTGCTCAGATATCATTTTCATGAAGGCTTTCCCTGAGCATTCTATACTAGTGTCTGTTCCCCAACACCCCTACAGCTTCCCTTTCTCCCTGTGATAGATTGTATTATTTTTCTCAATTATTTTTTGTTCTCTTTGTAAAATGATTGGCCTTCTTAGATACTATTCTGTTCCTTCTGTTTTGAGAAGGGCATCTCCTAGGTAGAGGCGGCCTCTACAGCCTGGATCCCAGAATGAAAAAGACACAGACTCAGAGTTGAAGCTGACCCCCACGGGCCCACAGACAACATGTACCATGAGAGAGGAACAAAGCTTCATTTGAGGGAATTTTTAGATTTGATTGCTAGCCAGCATAGTATAGTGAAACCCTGTGGCATATGACTAAAACATTCTTTTTATTGGTCTTTTCCACACCTAAAATTACCTGTTAATTTATTTTATTTGTTTGGCTCTTTCCTCATGTATACATGGATATAAACTCTTTCAGTGCAGGGCTTTTCTGTTCCGTTAACTATTGAATCCTCAACACCTAAAACACACAGTATATCCCATTTAATGTTACATGAATGAGGAACACTTAATGACAGCTACTATATATATTATGTATAAATTAATTTTCATTGATACATAAAGGAATAAGTGAATACATGAGTACAGACCAACACTACCCACTTTTAAATTCCTAATTATGTTCATTATATTGAAACATCCATTTAATATTTATTGAGTGAATAAATATTTTTGTATAAATTGAACCCACAGTCACATATAAAGCAAAGAAGAATAAGAACCTATAAATGAGGTCTTATTAATCTTGTTTTAAATCTTAGCATAGGCAAGATCATGCAGAGAGTGGCTCCTTTGGGATTCCATTCTTGGAATCTCTGAACTTAAATTCATCGTTTACTGCTTCGAAATCAAATTCAGATTTGAATATTCCAGAAAACTCAACAAAATGTTGGAGAGTTCCAGAAATAAATATAGGCAAAAAGAAAAAAAAAAACAACTGGAAACTCTTTCCTTCTTTATCTTGTAAAAAAGTACAATCTCCATTTGATCATAGACCAATATGTAGAGTTTGAATATCTATATTTCAATTTTAAATCTTACTGGAAATAGAAGTAGAGTCAATGTATACATACAATGCAAAATTACCCAAGTAGAAGGATCTAGCATTTGAGACGAGACTTCCTATAGGCTTCTAAGAGGGAAAGCAACTGAAAGAAGTTAAGCTTGAAGAATATTACCTCATGTTAGATAAACTATTTATTCATACTTGCTCCACATTAAGTTGAGGACAACTCTAAAGAATTTTGTGACCGTTTGAATTTAGTGAATCCCAGAAAAGCGTATGTCTTCTACTAATACATTCCTGTGATGTGGGGCCCTTTGATTGCATTAAATTCAGTTAAAGGACCTTTGATCAGATCACTTGATGAGATTACTTTAGGACTTTTGATTGGAATATGTCAGTGAGGCATGACCCAGGTTGGGTTTCTGCCCTCTTGCTGGGTCTTAGATAAACCGAGAACTGAAAGCAGAAATAGAGAGAGAGAAAGAAGAGACACAGAGAAAGGGAGCTTTGTCATTTTGACCCTACCACGTGAGAGCGAGGACTTCAGGTTCGCCTATAGCTACAGAAAGTCAGAGAAGCCCCAGAAGCTCAAGGAAATGAGGCTCAGGGTGAGATACCTGATCACCCACAGCTGAACTCAAAGAGAAAGTAGGCGAGACCAGCAGACTGGCCATCTTGCCTCGCCACATGGCAGAACTCCAGGATCTGCCAGCAGAAGACTCTCTGAGAAAGCATCTCCGATGTTGCCTCTATTTGGACATTTTCACAGCTTTGGAACTGTAAGCTTTTACCCCAAATAACTTCCCTTTATAAAAGCCAACCCATTTCTGGTATTTTTGCATTGGCAGACTTGGCAAACTAAGACAATTTAATTTTAAAATGAAAGGAAGTATCCCATTATAAGGTGGGTATTAACGTTATGAATCTCATTTCCCCAAAGTTAGTGTATGCTAAAAGTATACATCCACTTGCAAAAATTTGGAATAATTCTTCCTTGCCCAGATCTATTTTGATGACTTGTTTTTCCCCTTAAGCAGGGCTTGAAACTGAGAACTGTCACTCAGGAGACAGTGCTCATTGCAGCAGTAGCTATTACCAGGCTGGTAAGCAGGGGCCAGACTGGCTGGATTGTTGAATGCTGATCTGCTGAAAGCAAGCACTCAATAATTACAAAAACTCGCAGACACACAGGTTGCTTTTTTTTGTTTTTAAAATAAGCTATTGAAATACTGGAAAGACCATAGTACTCAGTGCCTTTAGTGAGATGATAGGTTCCCTTATACTCCAGCTTCCCCTCTTTCTTATGTAAAGAAAAGTTCTATTTCACTGGCCTCATCCTATGGTGATTGTTCTACTTTTCACATCATTTCTTGTCATGACAATCGTACTACTGAAGGTAGTCTTCCAGTTTAAAGTACAAATGGAAACTTGATAGTCTCTAAATAAATCTTTAAAATAAACATTTTCCTTTGGAACTATTTATCTTAACAGCAGTATAAAAGGACTGTGTGTTTAAAAAAAGAAAACATAGACCCTCATGGGGGGAGGGAGAAATATATGAGATTTTTAAAAACTTTTAATGCCCAGCTATACTTGCCAGTTAAGAAGCAAATAATTTTGGTGTCTCAGTATTTAGGCATACAACACAGAAAAAAAAATGCTCAACAACATTTATCACTTACTTTCTAGACTATGTTCAAGTTTGTTTAATATTTGGGTAACATTTAGAAATAGTAAATTTTATGTTAAAAATGGCTTTTCTTTAGGTAAGAATAATCAGCTATCATTTTAATGACCACAGCATTCATGGACTCAAGTGCTGCTGCCACATACAACGCAAGTGCTGGAAAATATTTTTCTACTGTCTCTCTTTTCTCCCAATTGTCTTGTAAACCAGTGTTCAACTAGTCTTATAACTGAAAAGCTGCTCATTTTTCATAGTACAGCTTGTAGTTTTTACTTGTAGTTTGGACCTCTCTGTTATTAAGTAGCTGTAGTTTCAGTCCTTTTAAAAGACATCCATTAAAGGAAAATTTGGATGTTAGCTTTTCTTGGGACCGTTTCTGTAACCTCTCCCCTTCACGATAATAGAAAATATTGTCTATGTCATTACATTTTAATTCCAAGTTTAAAACCTGTTGAAAGCTGTAGATTTCCATAGCTCCCCACCTCCCAACTGTGAAATCAGCATTGTATATGTCATGGCATTTTAAAAATAGCATGTTCTTTTTCAACTTGATTTTATATCTAATCAGTGTCTTCAGTCTTGAAGAAGAATTTGCATTGTTGCGTTTGTACTTAGAGTATTGCAGTGCATGAATTAGCTTTATGCAATTTTTTACATGCTGTTTCATTGTGAAAAAAATTTAGGAGAATTCACTGATAAGTTATGCTATTTGAGAACATATTGAGATATGACTCTAACTCCTGATGGTAAAGTAACCAATCACACAGGTCTCCAGGGTGACTGCTAATTACTTTTTCAGAGACATCAAGGTGAGACACTGAATAGGAAAGATTTTAGCACTGATCTAAATGGAATATTTACATACTTAGGAAAAGCATGGAGTTAATATTGAGGATTAAAAAATTCTGCCATTCTTATTGTGGTTGCTCTGTGATCTGCATTATGTGAATCCACAATAAAAATGGATAGACTTCTTACTGATTTTCTACTACTTATGACATAGTTTATGACATTGAATATGATCAGTGTTAAAGAACCTATGAAGCACTCTTCAATTTTGTCCTAAAATATGTGAACTATTGGGCAAGACTTTGGTGCTTTGACAGTAAATTGACCAGATCTCATTTTTATATTGAGAATTTCAGTAAACACTCCTCAAAAAACATTTTATGTTTTCCCAAGTTTATCTAGAATGAAAATGATATCAGGCATATTTAACCTCAAATGAATTTGATAATGTTCAGTGGTTATAAATACAAAGAGATGTTCATCTATTGAAAGTACTGGAAGAAAAAAATCCCATTAAGATAAAACATCTCATTTGAAAGAGGCAGAAAGATAGGGAGAGAAAGTCACATATTGGGTGGTTACAAGCTAAAGCATAACAACCATTAAGAACAATTATGTTATGCAGTGTTTTCCTCATTTTGGAAAATGATTGCAAATCATGTCTACATAAAAGCATTTTTTTTTCCTGGAAGAATCTGCATTTTTAACTGAACTCCTAAAAAACGCCTTAGCTATAAATTTGTTTTTATGTTATGGATACATTTCTCTGCGTATTCAATTACCTCATTATACAATTCTAAATATTTATTGTAGGAAAAGAGCTCAGAGATTGTTTAATCTAAACTCCTTTTTTTATAGAGATAAAGAAATAGGCTCAGGTTGTTGAAGAGGTAAATTATGTAGTTAGAAATTATCATAAATGAGATGGAGTTTAATATTTATCTTCCATTTTAAGCCCAGGACTATTTTCACTTCACCCCATAAACTATCTTTAATATTTGTACTATAAATAACAACTTAAATATTTGTGTTTACTAATTCTAAATGAATAGAAATAATGGAGAATAGGTTTTGTGACATCAGGTGTTATCAATTATCATACAACTTTTCAAAAATCTTCCTTAAGAATAAATTAGCTATCAATGAAAAGAAATAAGGCATTTTAGTTAGATGAATTTTAGCTTAATCAATTTATGATGATTTAATATACTGGTAAATGGGGAGAAGCACTCTTAATTGTTGAAAGTGTTTACAAATACTTTGTTGAAACTCCTTAGTCAGTGTAGAACATTTTTTAAAGATTTACTTTGAAAGATTTTACTGCCTCACAGACTGGTGTTTGAAACACCCTTGAATGGGTTTCTGGGTTATCATTTTATCTTCAAAATTAGTGTATTTATTAGAAAATATGTTTTTTACATTTGTGTGCTATGTGATGTTTTCTACTAAAAACAAAGTGCATCAAATAATTCTGGATACTTGACGATTTCAATTATTCCTTCACTTATAAAGTTAAAGCTTTAAATATAGTTTCATTGCTATAAAAGGGTATGGGCCATTATACAAACTCCAATTTAACCTAAGCTATAGGTGACTTTCAAATTCATTGAAAATTGAGGTGACTACTTTTATGACGCAGAGTAATTACAAAAGAAATCAACGACAGCCATTGTCGGAGATCAAATAGCTTTTCGAGTATTTGTGATAAGCCAGGAAACAAGACCAGCTATACCAGCCTAATAGATGCTTTCTCTTAGATCCTCTTTAAAAGAGAATCATGTTCTTCTCATAACATGCCATTACCTGAAGTCTGAAGGTGACCACCGCTGTAAATTTTTTTTCTAAAAATATACAAGTTGCTGATGTACTCATCAAGTAAATTCATTTATAAATAGATCAATTAATCAGTCAATAAATTCATTTCACATGGAGAAGTATAGCTAACAACTGACTGAATGCCAAGAGTAAAATAAGACTTTCAACTCTCCATCTTTAATTACAGGAATATTGGTATAGTAAATATCTGCTTAGATGTTAGCTTCTGAATATATGGGCTCTCTACTCCAAGGATTTAGAAACATTTCAGACATGGAAATATGGCATTTCCAAGGCATCCATTATATTAGAAAGCTCTGTAACTGAAGTTGTTATTCCCTGTGGTATACTTCCATAACAAGCAGGAATAAAGAATATATCCATGAATGAATTAAATTATCCAAAATATTAGGCAGAAAAGATGGTTCCCAAGAGTACAAAATTTATGCAGGACACAGAGAACAGTTGCCCAAGATTGTCCTTTAATTTGGGGGTTCCTGAATTGAAAAGAAAAAAAAAATAAAGTAACAACAGCATATATCATGAATTAATTCTTCATAACTGCCAAATGAAAAACAATCTTTGTTTTTGTAGTAATAGCTCTTAATAGAGTTCTATCTTGGCAAGGAAGGTAACTGCTTGTACCCTAACATAGAAATTAAGTTGCCTGTCCTAAAAAATTAAACTTAAGAACACAGTACAGGAGCCATTATGTTGCGAAAGAACCACCATTACTCAACAAGAACGCCTATTTGCCAAATTAGAGTTCCATTGGCTCCAATTATAGTACATATACGATCCTTGCCAAGTCATGCGTTCAATTTTCAATAATAAAGGAATATGTTAGAGCTAAGTTCAAAGAGGATTTTTAGTTTGGATTTTAAATGCACCTTTGCATATTGCTTAGATGTAACCATTCATTTTATATTTTTCACTCAACTTCCATATTTTCATACAAGGATAGTTTTACAATTATACAGTAAATAAAATTTGAGGATTAGACAAAATCCAATGGAGATCTATTCTCATGAATGTGATGCCACCTTTGCAAAAAAGAAAGCAATGAAAAATTTCAAACATATTAGTAGAGTCCCAAAGACATACAATATTGAGAAAATACAATAATGTGTGTCATTGAAAGGCATTCTCTAATACCACTGTGACATTTACTTTCTGACTTGTATTTAGAACTTTATATATTTGAGCAATGAAGACAGAGACCTTAGGTTTCTTGAAGGCAAGAAAAAAAGTCTTAATCATCTTTCTGTCCACTTCATTGCTTGAAATAATCCTAGCAACTTTCTAAAACCTTAGTTTCTTCATTTGTAAACAGAGGATTAAATAGAATGTACCTCATTGTATTATTAAGGGAATTAAATTAGTTAATGGATACAAGGACATTGCAAAGTGCCTGATAGTGTTCAATAAATGTAGCTCACTAATATTTTATGGTTTATTGCTTTATTATTGACATTTGATCATTATTAAAACTACATTTTTTTATTTTTATGATTATTATACAATCATTTTTCAAAAATATTACGTAGGATTATTATCACCATGATCATCAATAACAGCTAATCATTGAGAATCTATTAACAGACTATTTTAGTCTATTGCTTATTTTTCTACCTATGAGTTATAATTGTCAGAAATCTGAAATTTGTGTGTTTGGCACAAAAGGATGGATTTAACAGAAGTCCTTCCTGGGAGTCAGGGCACATAAATGCTAATTTCAGCTATCCCACAAACTAACTGTATGATTATGAGCAAACTGTTAACTTTTCTAGAACTTATAATCCTCAGCTGTAAAAAGAAGGTACTGAATGAGGAAACGTCTCTGGAAATGTATGTAGAAGGCTTATGGAAATGTCAGGGTGTCTTAAGGGAAGACTGGCTTCCTAGAGGTGACACTTACCTCATAACTCCTTAACAGACTTCACATTAGTCTCCCTGGAGACCATCGACCTGACCATAAGCCCAGTTGTGCAACTATCAGAAGTTGCTTGGTGAGCCTAGAACTATCACCAATAATATCAGCTGGTTTAGATAGCTAGGTTCAGATATGTCCAGAATTGAGAATATCTGTCAAGCAGACTGAAGACATGCATAGTAATGGGCACATATTCCAGCGCACATTTCTGATATTCCATCACTACTGACATATTTTCCCATTAAATTTATTAATACAACCAAACAGCTGATAAACAAATCTTGCCAGCCAAGCCATACTCTGACCTAGGAAACTTGACACATCTACAGTCTGACTCATTTAGGTAGTCATTTAAAGGGACAATCATATCTCCTGCACTGTTAGCACTGTACATTGACTATCATCTCTAAAATTACTTCTATTTTAAATTCTACAATTCTAAATGTTTCCGTTCCATCTTTGATAGTCTGTGTCAACAATTGGTGATTCTGGTAAACAGCAGTAGTTAGAAAACTCAAGGAAATAAAATCCACTTATGAAAGTTAATTTTTAATGGGAAAATATGTCTTAACATGTATAACTATATTTATTATATTTTTCTGTCATAACTCACAGTAAGATTTTTCATTGTGAAGCAATTTGTAGGCTATAAGATAATTCCCGAATAACTGGAATCAAACACTCTCCAAACCTTTTTCCTTGATAAAACTAGTAATGATTAAAATAAATAATCTCGAGTTACTCAGAAATTTTCCATGAGCATATGCTTTGCCCTTTACACCTATTCTGAGTCTCAAAATGTTCCTCTTGCCTTCAATGTACTTGCTTCAAGTATAAGAAGCCCTCTGTGGCGCTTATTTGTGATACAATGTAGCTATTCTAAATGCATTCAATTGCCCATCTTCTGCATGTGCTAGTATTGTCTCTGATTAGCAGCAACCTAGTTCCGATGTTATTCTTTATTCTATTTTATTAAACTAGTCTTCATTATAAAATAATAAAGCCTTATGGTAAAAACGCAAATAATTCATGTTCATCATTCTTTTTTAACTCCTGCATTATATTTCACTACAAAGAAGTTGCAGAATTTATACAATCTGTCTTCTACAAATGGGCAATTAGACTGTTTCCAGCTTTTTGCTATTATAAATAATGCTGTAATAAATATCATTGTGGATATATCACTGCATATCAGTGTGAGTATAATATGGAATAAATTCCCAAAATTAGAATTGCTGGGTCAAAGAAATATATTTTAGAGATAAAGCCACATTTTGGCAGTATGTTGTATCAACTAACTCTCCTACCAATAGTATATATGAGTATTTGTTTTATAAAACCCTAGCTAGCTCAGCATCCTCCTTGAATGCACACAGAGATGGTATATTCCACCCCCACTTTGATCATTCAACCTTCTAAACTGAAGAGAACTAGTGAAGAGAAAAGATGACCTTACATCTGTTTTCTTTCTTTCTTCACTCCCAACATTTATTTTAGTTTAAAAGTTGCAAAGTCCATACAATGGAAGACATTATTTATCACCTCAATTTCTAAAAAAGTCACCTCATAAATACTGTCCCTTTTAAACCAAGCTGACTTCTTTCTTTATCACAGCGAACTCTCTATTCTTATATATATATATAAGCATATTGTGAAAAGTCAACATTAATGCAATACTTTTTAAAAGGAAAAGAAGAAACAAACTAAGGTTGGGAAAATTTGGGGGTCTAATGTAGAATTTGACATTTTTTGGAGTTGTCTTAACAACTTACCACTGAGTATCACTGATTTTTGCCACTTTCTTTTACCAAAAAGTGCAGCATGGCACAAGACTTTTAATAAAATAGTATGTCATCAGTGGCATTTCACACAATCAAAGTTGGAAACCATTCTCCACAATTGATAAACTGGTATTTTAATAACAAGCTATTCTCTTTTTATGTATACACACAGAGAGATCAGTACAGAGACTCAAAATCAAGTATGCATAGCAGAAACCAATAAACTTCATGTACTTTGTTTCAGGTTCAAACTCAAGAATCCAAAAAATGGTAAAGTAGAGATGTAAGTAGCATTTAAGAGAAAAGCCAATAAAAGGAAAATATTATTCACTAATGTGTGGCAAAAGAGTCAGGACATGGATACACCTCCCCCCAACTCTTGCTAACTGATCCAAAAAAGTGGAAGTGGCTCAAGAGGTTGGGCATCC
>PVKH010009495.1:0-18809 GCA_004027955.1 Chaetophractus vellerosus
AACTTATAAAGCAAAAATGAAGGAGAAATAAAGGAGAGAAAGAAGGAAAAAAAAGGAAAGAAAGGAAAGGAGAGAAAGAGGAAGAGTGGAAGTAAAAAAGGGGGAAATGGAGAGAGAAAGGATTAAAACTATGGAGAGGACAAGAAATGGGAGGAAGATGGACAAATGTGGTGGTGGGAGGGGGAAGGTTGGGAGAGAAGAGATACAGCCCTACATTATACATAGTGTAATATAATATTTAAGTTTATATACTTTAAAATCAGACTAGAAGTGTTCACATCAAGTTCTACTACTTCATTTCTTAAAGAAAGTAGAAATTAACTTCCCCAAGCCTCATTTTTCTCATGTAAAAAGTGAGAGGATAGTTGGAAATTACGGTAAGCATTTCTAAAAACAGACATACAGAAGAACATGGACCATGGACTCTTTGGAGTGGATATGCTTTATATATCTCTGTCAAATTGTACAGTAAGATTTTATCAAGCGACTGTTGAATCTATATGAACATAGATTCATTTTAATTTACACTGTTCCAAACAATTAAATGACTGTTCTTGCACCTGTATGACACACTGTATTAGGGAGAGAAGGAAATGTGTATTATTTGCCAGGGGATATTTAAATTTTGTAATATAACCTTCATTTGCTTTACCCATGTGAACCTGACATTTCTTCATCTAAGTGATTAATCAAGAGTAGCACGTTTTATGACCCTATCATTGTACTCTGTTCCTTTGCCATAAACTATCTTTTTGCAGAATATAATATGATATGCTTGCCTGTAAGTATTCCCATCTTCTTTACCATTTAATATATTGAGAGCACATCCAAAACACTGGGTCACAAAGACTCTGTTTAAGTTTAAGAATCTTTCAGTTTTAGGAAAGTCATAGAAAAAAAAACAAATACACGTAGATAAATTTGTATATCATAGCAGCCCCCGTCATTGTATTGATTTGGTTGAAATTGCCTTACACGCTTCATTTTCAAGGTAAGTTGGCTTCTAAATTCCTGCTAAAGATATTGATTAATCACAAGATGCAAATATTCCTGTATTTTTTTATCTTTTTATACATGCTTCCTTATTTGATGTCTTTATCCTTTCACTTATTAGCTCTGTTATTATTTCCAATTTTAAAAAGAAATAAAATAGATATTTTCATCAAATTTTCAAGCTTATTACACTTTACTGACATTGTCCCAAGGAGTGGATCTAATCCATAATTCACAGCCTTTCATTTCCTAATGTGTCCCCATTATTCTTTCATATTACCATATTTTATCTCCATTATTCCTTCTGAAACCACCCCCAGTAATTTCAAATATTCTCAAGATAACATAGAAAACAAATTCGTTTCAACTGCCAAACTTACACAAGCAAGTCCACCACAAAGTTCAACATGTATAACAACCTTCCAATACTTCCCAACATCAACATGATCCTTGCATGGACATGTGTGTGTGTAAAGAAGAATAAAGATGAATAACTGTGGCATACAATATGTATAAAGTGTGGTCTAGGGCCCAGCTAGATAGCTCAGTGGATAAAGAGCGCACTGGGATACCACATGGGAGGCCCGGGTTCGGTTCCCGGGGACCTCTCTGAGCAGGCAGATGGCCTTGAGAAAGGCAAGCCACCGTGGGCGGGGCAAAAGCCGCCGTGGGCAAGGCAAAAAGCCACCAAGGGCAAGGCAGAGCCCCCACCGGCATGGTAAAGTCACCCGTGAAAAGCGGAGCTGCTGCCTGTGAAGCGGAAGCCGGCAGCCCGCAAAAACATGGAGGACTGCTGCCTGCAAATCATGGAGTGGAGCCGCCCGTGAAAACGGAATGGAGCCACCCATGAACGGAGCGAGCCGCTGTCGCGGAGGGCCGACTCGGTGCGTCGCCGCAGAGACGGGGGGGAGACAAGAAGCGAACATAGAGAAACACAGAAGAATGGACACACAGCAAGAGCAAGCAGAAGGGGGTGGGGAATGTGAAATTAAAAAAAAGTGTGGTCTAATTATTAAATGCTAGCTAATTTTAGAAGAGTATTCATTTGGGATTATGAGAGTGAAATAAAGTTTTACAGTGGTATTTGGGATGAGTACCAAAAACTGTTAGGAGTTGGGCAAGTGAAGAGGGAGAAAAATACTTGATCAGGTTTAAAATACAGAATGACTATAGGTGAGAAAGCATGAGATGTGTAAGAAGAATGCATTCAAGGAAAGGGACATATGATGTATATATGTATATGAGTGTGTGTGT
Organism: Chaetophractus vellerosus; assembly: GCA_004027955.1. Lineage (NCBI taxonomy): Eukaryota > Metazoa > Chordata > Mammalia > Cingulata > Chlamyphoridae > Chaetophractus > Chaetophractus vellerosus. The sequence goes on from PVKH010009495.1 coordinate 2,248, forward strand.
GTGTGTGTTTGTGCACGTGCAAGCGTATAAGTGTGCATATTCTAACGTTTACAAGTTGTTCTACCAGAGAATATTCATTTTTCTATACTTTTGTCATGGCCATTTTTGTTCCATCATTTAAACATCCATCAAATTTTAAAAAATGTGTGTCTTGAATGAGTTGGCACCATTTTAAAGTTGCTGTTCACACTTTAAAAAAACAACCAATGTAGCTTCTTATGCAAATAAACCCATATATTTTTAAGGACAGGATTTTAATTTTCCTGTGATTTGTCTCATAGAAAAATTATATATATGAGCATTTCTTGTCTCTTGCATATTTGCCACACAGCATTAAGTAGGCATTATTGCACTTTCCATGACTGAAATTCCTAAAAACTTGCTTAATAGTTTCACAGTCAAAGCAATTATCTCTATCTCTGCCTAATTGGGCAGCTTGTTCTCTAGAGCAAAATTAATAGATATCATTTAATGGTCAGAGCTGTTTCTGACCTTTCCTTGACTCTAGGGCACCAAAACTGTTTGTTCAATCTACCACACTTACATAAAAAGCTGCTGCTAACAGCTTGGATTTAGCATCAATTTGATAACAGAAGGTCTTTCGCAGCAGGGTCGGCACACTTGGTGTGGATCAGAACAATAGCAATGCGAACTGTCAATATTAGGAAAATGCAACTCTGGACATTGATTTTTTTTAAAGTGTAGCTAAAGATTTGTCCCAAAGAAACAGGATGGATTTACTATTTCTGCATCCATGCTATCACATTTTTGCACTGAAAGGAATAATTTATGCAATAAGTAAAGGAATAAATGAATGAATTTTGAAATGTGTGTAATTCAAGGACTTGGAGAAGCAATCCAAACCAAAAAACCATATTATGCAAATTAGAAAAATTTACATATCCATTTTCATCTATCTAAAACTTGTAAACATATTTACTACTGAAAGTAAAAGAAAGCCTGTCCAAAAATAAAAATAAATAACTTATAATACATATAACCATTTGAAATTTTTGAATTTTAATATTTCAAAATTCAAAAAAGTTCAGTATCAGTGGAAAGATGTGTCTGCACATGTTTTTTATAATTTGTGTCCTGAGTGGATTTTGATACTATTTAGTCTTTGTTGCCATTGTTCTGCACAACACTGAGGGAGCTGAAACCTCTGAGAAAGACGTGCCATTATCCTGAGCTTAATGTGATTAAATATGACTATATTTAAATTATTGTCATATTTCACTTTCAAATAATTTTTAAAATAGAAAATCAAATATAAAAAAACTTGAGCCATTTTTTATTCAAAATTTATTTCAAATTCAAAAAATAAAATAATGGACAAAAGGCAGCTCAACAAGTTATGGATGCCTTACTCCTAAAAAGTTCTGTCGGGGCACATTTATCTCATCTAAATCCAGCAACAAACTCAGTAGTTCCTGTACTGTTCAGAAAGGTACATAGATGAACACAGATTAGTTACAGGACATAATCAAGATCTCCATATTAATGAAAAAAATGAAGAGAAAAAAATGCTTAATCATATTGATATCTCAAAAACCAAACCCCATATTCTTTTTTTTTACTTTTAGCATTAATATAGTACCTTCTTTGCCTTTGCTACAAAATCATTACAATATTGTTCTTAATTACAGCCCATAACTTACATTCGATTTATGTTCCCCATGTATCACCACACTCTTAATAGACTATAGTGGAAGATCATTCCTGAATTTATATCGTTAACCACATTTGACTATTTTTAATTAAAAAAGCATATTATCTTTCTAGAAAACATGTCCTATAATTTAACAATATGTGGTCATTTCACATCTATTAATATTAAAGATTTTTTTAAATCAGAAAATATCTTTTGATTTATATTCTGACATTGAATGACTTTTAATCATTAATATCGCAAGCTATTTGAACAATTATGAAAATAATATGATCAGTCAATCAAATTTACTTTAGACGTAGAAACTTAGGAGACAAGTCTATTTCTGAGGCCTTAATTTCTCAAAATAAAATTTTCTGAAAATAGATGATTTAGAGACATTACAACTGGATTCTTGCCATCTCCTCTCTAGAAATGAACATATACCATGGAATATAACAACATAACTTGCTAGTTCCACTACCATCTGATTTTTAACAGAAAAGAGGGATTTGAAATAAGCACAAGAAAAAAAAATATTGCAAAGAGATTAAATCTAGTAAGGATTGGATGCAAATATCATGAACAAAAACTTGGCTTTCTAGGTCTTCATAAATTGGATCTCAATGTTGAAATCTAACTATTTTTTCATTTCTTCCTCTCCTTATTCTATTCAGCTTCCTGAGATTTTTCTGTATGTTGATAAGCTAAGGCTTTACAATCACTGATCTATAGATGAAACTGTCAGAAGCAATTTTGTTAGTGGATCTTTTAAAAATGTCTTACTTAAAAACAGTATGTTTATGTACCTTTGCTGTGGTTAACTAACTCTACTTTCAACTAAACAATAGATATTAATATGTGAGCTGAAATTTTGAAGCTAATAAAATAGAATTCTCTCTTGGAGAAAGCCATAGCTTAACTACTTTGTATTTCTTTTTATATAAAAATGGTAATTAAATATTCAGTGAATATTGTCCTTGTCGGTGTAAACCTGAAAGCAAAATAATCCTTTTCAGTCTCTCAACATGGACTAATAGGATACTAGCTCTTTAATAAGAGTTTGAGCATCTTCAAAGACAAAATCATTTTATTTTTATGACAATCAAACAAGCTTATAAATTTTCCATCAGATTATAAAATGTCAGGTAGCTTAATTGATTTACTGGTTTCTTAAAATAAATAACTGTTCCAAAATTATCATTGTTGCATCTTTGATCATAGCCTTAAAACTGTCGTTTAGACAAAGAAAGCTGATACTCCATTAGAATATATTTAGTGAAAAATTTAAAAAAAAGAGAATGTATTTAGTTAGGAAGCTCTAAAAGTTGTATAATATATTTTTAAATATCTCTTGGATTGATTTAGTATTGCTATGTCCCAGTCCATTGGAATCACATTTAAAGCTAGGATGGATGTTATGTTCTTATATGAAGTCACTTTTTTTATTGTAAAAACATAATGATTATAATCAAAATCAATTTCAAGGGCTCTAAGCCCTTTAGGACTTTAACACTGACCGAAATAATGGAAAATTAAAATGATTTAAAATCCATTTCATCCTTGTGTATCTTAAATATTATACTTTATCACATTATGTAAATTATATATTTGCAATATAGTCTAGTTTAACAGCCTCTTATGTCCTCTTGCAAGTGATAAGGGTGACAAACTATCCACTTTATAATGAGTGCATAAAATGATAATTTCGTAGGCAAACATTTCCATCTCACTGGCAGATGGCATAAAAGGCTGTTCAAGAACCTTTTCAAAGCAAGTTGAAATATTCTGATAATGAATAAATAGCAGATGCTGTCATTGTAAATTTTAGAACACACATAAAATATACACGGAAATAGATTCTTTTGAAAAAATTTTAGCCAAATTTGTACCAACATATTTATTTTTAATTTAATCTTTTTATTATTTTACATGGATCAAAACTATCAAATACTGCCACTGTTTTTACAAGGGTGTCCTTAAATGAACTCCTAACAATATTTAACAATTGTGACTTTAATCATGCAAGAAAATACAGTAATTCTGTTTAAGTAAGTATGTATTTTAATAGAAAATATGCTGGGTAATAAACATATAGCTGTAATCACGGCCTTCAATTTAATCCTTCCCCCTTTTCTGACAACAAAAGTGTACAGTTTTAGGTAAATGGTTTAGGAATTTACTACCAGTATTTTATTATCAACTCATGTATAGAAAATTGAATTGAAAGAATCCCAAAAGGATTTTTTTCTCTATAAATGTACTCAGAGATGGACCAATTATGCATGTGAAAACTTTGTCTTTTTGTCTTAGTTTTATATATTTGTTATTAGTTTGGGTTGACTACATGTTTTATAAACTTTCATCTCTCTGAATACTCTGAAATAAAACTTATCACTGGGCTTCTCTCATTTTTAATTTACCTTGTAATTCTACAACTGTAAATATAGTTAAAATTTGGTAATGAATATTGTGAACTCTTGTGGAGGTAGAATCCTATCCACTATATGACCTGCCAGTGACAAAACATTACGCATCTTTTGCCTTAAGTTTGGCTGAAATGTTTTTCACAGTTGCATAGTCATAAACTATCTTTTGAAAAAATACAGGAATAAATATAGTAACTGAAAGGCAGTTTTTTAAAACTACAGCTTAATTTGGATTAAGCACTAATGATATATTTTGAAGAATCCTCTATATCAGTTGTTATCTTGATGTTCTACTCAAAATTAAGTTTCAGGCATTGCCATGAGTTTACATTTTTCGTTCACAGTGCAGTGGGGAGGGGTATGTTGGAATTAAAAAAGAGCCTCATCAGTTTTTGTCAGTTGTATTATAAGCAGATCTCCAGCTGAGAGAATCTTTCCTTTGTACAGTCCCTGAAAATACAGAGGCTACTGCATTGTATTTACAATCTAAAGCTCCCTTTTTCTACAAAAAATAATTTTTCCTTTGATTCTTTTATATTTATAATTGCCTTTCTCACTTTTGTTATGAAGTTTAAAGAAGAATCAGTACTTATTTATTGGTATTTATTTATTGAGTTATCCTGGCATATTTAAAAAGGTTTAGATGAAAAGTACATTGTACATAAAAATTGTGTTTGTCATGTTGGCTGTGATGTACTTTACCTTAAAACCACTCCTTTATAAATAGTGTGAAGTAGGTATGCATTTTTTTTTTTAATCAACACCCCAGGCTCAGTTAGTTTGATGTGAATTGTTCTAATTATAAATCTTTGCTCTCCCAGCGGTTCTCTTTTGAAATATATCAGGGAAAAATAGACCAGAGGTGGATGATTGAGCACTTCAAACATAATGATCAAATTCTATACCTAAGCATTTGTTAAGTGTCTTAGTTTTCCAGGTGCTAAAACAAATACCATGCAGTTTGTTGGCTTAAACATCAGGAATTTATTGGCGCAAAATGTTAAGGCTAAGAGAAGTCCAAACTCCGGATGTCAGGAAGGTGATATTTTCTCCCTGTAGATATGTGTTCTGGGGCTGGCGGCAAGTGATCCTTGAGATCCTTAAATTCTCTGTCACGTGGCAATGCACATGGCAATTTCTTTCTCTGACTTCCCCTGACTTCCAGTTTCTACTCCTCCAGGTAGCTATGTCTTCACAAAGCCTCCAGTAATAGGATTATGGCCCACTCTCATTCAGGTGGGCCACACTTTAACTGAAAATACCATATTCAGATCTGACAGAGATGGACAATTGTCCATCAGAGTTGTACTTCCACTACCACAGAATATAGTTTCTGTAGGGATACAGATGCTCAACCAGGTACTTTATTCCCAAATACCCTTGCATGTTGGTATGATCTGACATTTTCACAAACAGAATATGAGGGAAAGTAACATGTACCTCTTCTGTGCTGGAGGTACATTTTAAGTAGTGTCCAATATTTCTCTTTCTTCTTCTAACTTCTCAATGTACAAAGTAGGTCCGCATTCTCTAACTTTTCCTTTTTCTACCTGACTTTCAGGAGTAGACACTGAAAGGGTCATTCGGGATGAAAAAGCCACAAGATAAAACAAACCATGGAAGCATCCTATGTGCCTTGGACTGACACATGAAGGAAACAAACAGACAAACAAACATATATTATGTTTTGTCTAAAACATTGGAGTTTAATATTTACTTCAGAATATCTTATCCTAACTGGAAAGATTATATGGGCCACCATCCATGCATGAACAAAGTATATACCAGTGAAACTGTGCTCCCACTTCACAATAGCCTCCATCAGATTGTCTTTTGTGTTTGTTTTTGTTTCAATATTTTTTCTTTATTAGAGAAGTTGTGGTGTTACAGAACAATCACACTTTGGTGTGGAACATTTGTTGCAATTGATAATAGCACATTTTTATAATTACACTATTAAATATAGTCCATTGTTTAATTTAGGGTCCATTGTGTAGTGTACATTCATGAATTTTTAAAATCATTTTTCTGTTATTATATATACACTCTAATTTTTCCCCTTTTAATCACAGTCAGATATTTATATAAAAGCTGTTAATTACATTTGCAATGTTGTGCTACTATCACCACAATCCATTACCAAAACCTTTCTATCATTCCAAGTAGGAACCCTCCACATTTTGGGCCTTAACTTGAGTTTTGACATCAGAATTTTTTCACATTTTAGAAGAACTTTTACCAGGAAATTCTCTGAGTGCCTAATGACAAAGAATGGGTCATAACCAAGAAAAGTTTAGTTTTCATATTGCTTACTCATAAATGATTTCACATATGGAATAATTAGGTCTGACAATTTGGTTTCATTGTAATAGTCCATCTGGTATCAAAATTATTAAATTATGGATGTATAGCTCTCAAGGGCATCTTATCATAGTAAGACCATATCAAGACCATATGGCAATGACTGAAGAAACCTGGGTAAGTTCAAGTAATATTTTATACATGTAGGTATGAACAAAAATAGTTCAATGTAACTTGAGGTTAAGAAAGAAGTTGCCATCCTAGAAACTTATTTGCTAAGTCTATCAATGAAATTTTGAGTTGGAGCTTCTTTTATTCTTTTTTGGAAGGTTTTAAGTTGGGAGTTTGGTGACAGTCAAGCTCCTTTTAGTAAATTTTTAAAGTAAATGGCTTCATAAAACACACAGACAGATTAAGGTATGGGAAGGTTCTTAACTATATAGTGAATGCCTTTTTTCACCATGATACTCTTTTATGAGAAGATTATAGAAGGAAGAGTTTGAATTGTCTAATTATTCAAACTACAATTTTCTCAATATCCTTCATTAAACTTTGAGGAATTTGTTTTATGGCATTAAAAGCAATTATTCACCCAGAGTTGCAGAACAATCAGTTAAGTTTTCTTTAGATCTTTCTATATTTACCTTCTTTCAGAAATTTCCAAGGTTGCTAAAAAGTAATCTTACTTAGAAAAGCAAAAGAGAGAAAGTAGGAGTCGCTGATTTGCAAGTAATCAATCTGTGTTGTTTACATTTAAATTGTTCTTTAACGTTCCACATTAGAGAACTAAACGCCTTTAATCTATGGAGGAAGATGAAATTTAAATGGTTTAGAGTTTGCTGCAGCTTAATTAGAGCTTCCCTGTGCTCATGTGTTTTAAAACAGTTTGAAGGTCTCCATTATGACTCAACAATCCTGAAGGGATTAAGGAGAAAAAGATAAGGGGAAAGATGAAGTAAAGGATGACTGAAATCGAGCACTTTTCCTTTAAATTTACTAAATATTTTGGTGCTCCCTTAATATTATTTTTTGAAGGTGGATGACAATAATTTGATAGGAAGTTTATGTTTTTCCCCATAATTTTTACTCCAAAATATCAACTCTAAAAGAATCGGTAATTGAACGTGGTATATAAACAAACATACAATTCTCTAAAACTAAATATTTATATATATTTTTTTTTACTAAAGTAGGCAAGATTATTGTACCCAGTGCGGGCAAAATTATGTATATGTAGTTTTGGTCACTGTTACCAACCAGGAGACTGGAGGAATGGTAATTTCTTTTAGCATTTGTTTGACCCTCATTTACCATTATTCTTTTGAAAGGACAAAATATAAACCTCTAACTATTGTCCAGTCCATTTTCTGGGTCAAATTCCTTTAATGTCAAGATTATTTTTAATAATTTAATCTACAAATTAAAAATTTTAAACCAAATTCAGAAATTTTTGTCATAATCACAGGGGTTCTTTTATCTATTCTAAATAGTTTTAAATATTATTATTTATTGTGTAATACAATGGCATCAGCCATCATATGGCAAACTACCATAACCCCTAAGAATTTTCTCTTAGAAAAAAATAATAATTTATCAAGTACAATAAAATTGCACATTGTTAGCAACTTTGATAACAAAGACATGCTTCCTAAGTATAAAAATCATATGAATCAAATGATCTTTATAAACAGGCCATCATGGAATGACCTTGAAGTGCACTGCAGGCCCGTGATCTTCCAAGATACATTCTTATGTTTCAGATGGAATCTCAGCATTAGTGTAACATGTGCTGACGAAGTTCAGAATTCATTGTTTCATAGATAAGACCTTACCTTTCACTCCATTAGTAACTGCCAGATTCATTTTGGATTTGACATTCCCTATCTAATTTGACACCAAATAACTAATCTCTTTACCCTTTAAATTTCTGATGTGTCATATTGCATTACATTTCTTCTGTCACCTTCCATCACTGTATATTTTGTCACATAGAAAAGCCAATGTGATTTGACATAACACAAGATGATGGGATCCAAGAGATTTAAAGCAATACTAGTCAGTGGAGCAGAAATGTGACATATTGCTTCAAATGTGCAAATACTCAACTTTTTGAAAAACAGATATCTGCTAAAAGCAAGTATATGAGATGATCCATCATAGTTAGGGAAGAAGATATGGATTTTATCCTTTAGTGGCAAATTTAAAATACTGTCCTTCCCTATATAAACAAAAGAAAAATTGATACAAAGTGATGATGACCATAGAAAAATTAGTTTGATTCTACATTATTTTGTGTACTCAGCTTTCTCCTAAACTCGCTAAATAATTCACAGAAATGCCACTCAAAGTTTTGTCTCTTTATTTTCAGGCCAAATTGTAAATAGCTCAAGCCAATTTATTTATGTCATAAAATACATTGCCCTTATATTTTAATACCTATAATAGTAATAAAACCAATGTACTGAAAAAAATTAATTTTCATATTGTTCAAGCAACTTTGTGACTAATGTTAAAGTTGTAATGTGCTTTCATAGTAATAGGTTATAAATTGGTATCATGAACTCAGTAATAGCCATAAGGTAGCACTTTATTTTTTCAACTCAGTTTTTTTTTAAATTGGGCTTTCACAGGAAATCCATTAGTGTGTGCCATAAACAAAAACAAGGATAAAGGGTAAAGGATAGGATAGGTAGAAATAATTTATAACTCAGAGACAGGGGAAAGGTTAATATCTATGGTTGACATTTGATATTTTTAACTGCCCCATATTTGAATGTGTTTTATGTTTGGGAAATTCCCCGCTCAATGTGTACTAGTAAGTGATAAAGCCAGTATTCCAGTGTTGAGAGCAATATAATTAAAAATGTACTTTCACCAACTCCCTGGAAGTTAAAGGCATAAGAATATGAATTAGACTTAATCAGTTTGATACATTCAGTTCATGCTGAATAAGGAGCTAATAATATGATGAATACCCAAATCATTTTGGACGGTGATGATAACAGTAAAATCTCATTTTCATAAGTAGCAATGGAGGAAGTGCCAGAAGCTGTGTTGCAACATGGCTGGTGTCTCATTTCAGATACGGTGATGCGGTGAAATTCTGAGGGCACATTTAATGGCAGGGAGACTGTGGTTTTCCCTGGCTGGTGGTAGTGACATTTTTACTGAGGTCCCCTGACTTCCCCTTTTCTTGCTCATTTCTCCTAGTCTGTTTCTCCAGCTTCATATTAAATATCATGAGGTTCCCAATATGTCTTTAATACATTTCTTTTCAGCTTAATTTCAACCAGATGTTTTCTTTGATTTCAAGAATACTGATTAACACAAACCTACAATATATAAAGAAATGTTGCCATTTGAGAACAAAAATTCCTTGAAACCATTAGAAATATGGGCAAAGGATCTAAAAAGTCAGTTCAAAAGAGTGCAAATCCAACTGGTTACTGACAAATAAAAAACAACTTTCTTGGTAGTTGAGAAATGCATATTATATTAGCCTAGGAATAGCTTTTCACTTTACACATATTAAATTTTTGAAAAAGTCATTTAATAATTTGCTGCTAGTGAAAATGTGAAGTAAAAGTTTGCTCTCATATATAGCTTTTTTTTCCACTGTAACTGAATACATCTAGAAAATAAAAATAAACGAACACACTTATGACCTAACAATCTCTCTCTTGTGACTCTAACCCATAGAAATAAAAGTATTAATATATAACTGTACATACACAAAAAAGGACATTTATTGAAATGCTATTTATATGATAGAAAAAAGTGGACAAATGCTGAATACCAATCAAGAGGAGAAAGTTGAATAAATTGTGTTATATCAATTACATGAAGTAATATACAGCCTAAAAGAATGAGTTAACACCGTTTCAGGTGAATGAACTCTTTTGATGTTGGGCCTTTTACAGGAAGAAGCAAAATGTCTAAAAAGTGTATGTAATATGGTCCATGTTAAATAAAATCAACATATGTATATTGACATTATTATTTACACTTGCTTTTTATTTATTGATATATATGTTTATACACATATATATCTATATTATTTGCATATAATTAGATAACCTGAAGTAATGACATGCTTTTAATAAAGTGTAAAGGCACAATTAATATTGGCTATTCAAGCTTAAGAGGAAGTAGAAAAATATATAAGCCATCTTTACAGAAAAAGGTGCATAAGTATGATTAGTATTTAGCAAGAAATGTCAGAAGTGAGAAATAAAAATCACAATTAAGAACTGGGTATAGCAGAGAAAAGTATGTAGAATTGTTATTTTCAGAGAAAAGTATGTAGAATTATACCAGAATCATTCAGTTGTGCCTGAATCACACAAATAAAACGTTATTAGCATGGGGGTGGGCGTAGCTCAGTGGTTGAGCACCTGCTTCCCATACATGAGGTCCCAGAATCAATCCCCATTATCTCCTTAAAAAAAAGTTCTTATCAGTGCCTTGAGGAGAGGTATTAAAATCAAATCACAGCCCACTATATATCCTTTAATTTCACTTATATATAAATACATAGAGTAAGTTATATGGAGAAAAATACATTAGATAAAGAACTACCACCTCTAGATAAGAAAGGAAATCATGGCTTTGAACAGGTAAATTACACTAGAAAATTAAAATATTCAGTCCTTAAAATGTTCAATCATATCAGTAATCATGTTAAAGTAAATTAAAATGGCAATGAGTTAAAACTTGGTCTATAAAATTTGTACTAATAATTAATAATAACATTCAATGCTGGTGGGGATACAATAAAATAAGTACTCATGTTTATAAACCGCTCTCAGAAATATATACAAGTATAGTCATTCTGCACAATAGTCTGGACGTTTATATTAAGTATATAAATATTTGTGGTCTTCATTAGTGAATCAACTTCTAGGAAAAATAAAGGATATGGTCAAAATTCCTATACAAGATTGTTCATTCCAGAATAATTCATTAGAAAAAAAATCCATGAAAGAGAAAACGATTTAAATAGCTAAAGAGAATAATTAAATAATTTTATATACATTCAACATGTATATGCCAATTGCAATTATATTTTGACAAAAAACATAATAATACTGGAAAATCCTTATAATGAGATATTAAGAAAATAAGGTTTAGTATGCTCCTATTGGTTTGGTATTCCCACTTGAGACATCACAGTTGTCACCCTCTTGTGAATCTAAAAATAAATTTGACTCATGCCTTAAATTCCCTGATTAGGGTAATCCCAAACTTAACAATTTCAGAAAATTATAGGCATTTTAATTCTCACAGTTATCTTTCCTTAGAGCCTTTGCCCCTAGTTGCTTTACTATTCTAGTCTTTGTCAACTCAAACATGAGTTTTGGGGCCTTTAAGGTTTCAATTTGTTCCAAATAATTTGCAAATTTAGTAATTTAATTTTACCAGTGAAGAGAAGGGCACCGGGCCCCATTTCAATTACAAAGCTTTCTTCTTTAACTGGATGCTCCTAAGGCTTCTCCTTCCCATCTCTTTCCCTTTCAAAAGCAAACATATGCATTTTCCCACTTACTGTAAATCTGACCTTTAGATGAAAAGCATGCATAGCCAAAATAACCATTCAAATTGATAGAAATACTTAATTTCTACGTAAGTATATATTGTACACATTAATATATAGAAGGGTCATGTTCAGAAATTATTTCAAACAAATTCATGAATTTCCAACTTGCTGAAACTTTTCATTCTTTCTCTTCAACATTGGTTTAGTAGAAAATTTGATCAGTTTAGGTAATGCTTTGGTAGTCCGGAATTCTCCATGCAGGAAGATATTCTCAACGCTGGCCATTTTCCTGGAAGTCTGAACTGCATTATAAGCCTTGTCAGCGGCAGCAAATTTTTAAAATCATTCTCAGAATACAGACATAGATTTCAACAATTTGAGTTAACTGATTCAGAACCAATTTATTTGTTGCTCTTGTTTTTATGCTTAGAGGCTATAAAATAGACAGAATCACTTGTTTTATATAAAATGTTCATTCTCCCTCTGGTCAAAATGAATTAAACAATATAAGATGTGGACTTTAGCATCTATGCCAGTATGCACTCTTATCTGACAGGGATTTGCCCATACCAAACCACTTACCAAAACAGTTCTTAAGAGAAACCATTTTACAAAAAAGAATTTTCATAACAATTCCTAAAGTAATAACAATTTCTTAATCCAATTATGAATACATTTATTCATAAAAATATCAAAATAGTACATCAACATGTGACAACAGTGATTGAATTATGGGGATTTATTTTTGTTTTCTCCAAATTTTCTATAAAAAATACATACTTGTAAAAGAACAAAATAGCAGAAGTTATATTTCAAAGTCATTTACAGAAGAAAACAAATGCGGATTACTAAAATTCACTTAAATTTTAGACTGAAGATGATAAACTTTATATGAATTCTACCTTTTTTCAAAACCAATCCAATAAAGAATATTCAATGATTCTTAAATGTCAGTCTTTGGACTACAAGTTCAAAGCTACCTATACAGGAATCAAGTGGAAAGAATTTATTAAACAACACAAAACACCATACCAGGAAATTTGATCCAATGCATCTAGAGTGGAGCTCAAGAATCTGCATTTTTTAAGCTTTCCTGTATGAATTTTGTGGAGCCATTTTGAAGAAACATTGTTACAACATAAAAATTAGGCATTTTCTGATTTTGAGCCCCTGAATCAATCTTATTGCTATACCAATAAATCTCTAATGCAACTGATTTCAAAAGAAAAACGATGTGACTAATCATAATACCATAGCTGTTACTTGCTTAGCTGTGATTTTGTGTCCTCATTAACTGGTTCTTTTCTCTGTGTCTAGTGCTTGAATCTGTGCTTGGGAATATCATCAACCGCCTCTCACTTGATGGACTTTAGGTTATGTTGTGTAGCCAGTTACACATTGAGAATGCTTATTTCTCTTATTAATTGCTAATGAATAAATACCAGACCAACTGTCCATCTGATTACATCTAATATCATCAATTTTCACTCACTTTTGCTCTGCTATGGAATGATGATCTGAGACCCCCTCTCAATTGTGATTTTGATATCTATGCTGACTTTATACCAAGACTACCAGTTACTATTCTTTTCATATCATGAATACAATGCCAGTTATCTTGATCTAGATGACCCTCATTTCTTACACTCAGGCCTATTTCAATTTGAATAGCCTTAATTCTTGATTCTGGCCCCACCTGGTCTGACCCAACATATTTATGCATCTGGGTCATGGTCAACTATAATTGCTATATAAAATGCAAAAATCTCATCTATATGTAACTAAAGTATATTTTATTTTAATAGCTAATTTTAAGAGTCTATCCTTTTAAAAAAGGGTAAATGCTAAAGACACACTCACAATAGAAAATATACTTTTAGAGAGAAACAGAGGCTTGTAAGCATTCTCCAGAATGATATGTCATTTTGTTGGTCATTAGGGGTATGGGAAATGATATTTTATTATTAGGACTAAATGTTATTCTCACAGAAAGTTTGATTTTCTGCCACGAAATTATTTAGGCTCATCAATAACACAACTGGATGATAAAAGTTTAAAATACTTAAAAATTTCTGGAAATAACTGGTCATGAAAAAAACAAAAGTACATGAATAAATTGACATATATCTATTTATCTCTCTTTTTTAAAGTTGTTTTATTTTGGAAAAGAAGGTAAAATGCCAAGAACAATGTGCTTTCAGCTTACAAAAAATAGTAATCTTCATTCAATGTATGAATCAATGTATACATCTTTGATATTTATTAAATCAGTTTATCTCAAAATGAAAATTCAACAACAGTGAATATTTGGGGAAGAGCCTAGAATTTTTTGAGCAAACTCAACCAAAGTAATTATCTTTTATTATAATTAAGGAGAATTAAACTTTTTAATTAGAAAGTTACGTTGTAATTTGAATCTAAGTAACTTTCATAAATGGCCATAAGCACTCTCATTAAAGCAAAAATAGATTGAATTTGAATAAAAAAAAATGTCTTTTTAGAAAACACAGCTGGGTTCCTAATGCCATTTTCTTCATAAAGTCTTCTAAAATGAAAATTCTAAATTATTGGGATCATAAATTCCATTTTATTATATATTAAATTAAATATATATATATATACTTCTTTCTATCTCATAACCCTAATATTGCATAAATTGTTGTTAGTTAGAAGATTCAATGCTGAATGCATGCAAGATCCTAATCTTTCTTTAAGGTTAAAAAAATCTGATTATTCAATAGAAGTCATTATGGTGCATATTTTAGTTCAAATATAGTGCAAGTGATGGAGTGAATATTACAAGGTAATGATTTAATTTTCCCATTAATGTTGTTGAACAGTATAAAAGAAACACAAATAAATGTTTCACAATATAATTTTCAAAAGATATATAAAATGGTATTACAGAACTTAAGCCTTGAAATATTACATGCTTGATAATGAAAAAAAAATACATACCAATATTCCTATGGAGAAAATAGTGGAAAGTTAGTTATCTAAATTTTAGTGCTTTAAAACAAGCTTTTTACTTCAATTAAAAGACATTATGTCAGTTTCTGTGAAGCTTCTTGGAAAAACAACATTCCTAGCTTCAAGAATATTTCCATCAATTTTGGTAAAAACAAGAAGCAACTGGTGAGCAATTAAGAATTTATATTTCAGTATAAGTTGTGTGCTATCACCACTTATCTTGTGGTAATTTGTATATAATTTCAACTAATTTTTTTTTTTTTTTAAGTAAAGAGAGGAGTGTGTTTTTAGAATTTCCTGTAAGGACAGAGAAACCTTGTGTCTGCTTTATTTCATTCCAGTTCTAGGTTGTACAGACTATCCAATAACAATGTGAGAGCAGAAAGCCAAAAGACACTTAATAATTTCAATTCCAGAATAATCCAAAGGGCATGAGTTTAGAGGAGAGCAGACTCAGTACTAGAATCCACTTTGAACTATGGGTCTCTCATAAAGAATGGAAAGGGAATTGGATTAATTTGAAAAAGTTTAAGAGAAGGGGAAGAAATCTCAAAAAAGAAACTAGTATAATAACAGGGGATAGGAGAAATAGTCTATGGTAGTGAGACAGTGAGAAGATACCCTGATTGTTTCAGAAGATGTTTCCATTCTACATCAAATAGAAAAGAGAGGTGGCTGTAACACACGATAACCTGAGGAACATGGACCCCATTCTACCCCTGCCAAATATGAGAATGATGTCACAAAAATTTTCAGCAAGATTGGTGACTGGTAAAATGCAAAAGATATTTGTAATATTAGAAATGGAGATTTGTGCCTTTAGAAGAAAAAGAAAGCTTCATTGTACAGGAAAAAATATACAGAAATATATAAATAAAGAATCTAAAGTATTCAGGAAAAGATAGAATTCCTATATCATTAGCAATATGTAGGATAATTTAAAAGGAGGGAGGGTGAAATTGAAATTTCCATTTAATTTCCTGAAAGATTTTTGTATGTATAACTAAGAGTTATGTGTTCAATATTGATTTGTATGCAACTATAGGAGAAAAACCTTTCCCTTTTTTGAAAGATACATTTGAAACAGGTGTGGAGGGCCAACTGAAGTAGATAGAAAACAGTGGAAGAGGGAGACCCATAAGGAAACTTCTTGTCTCTTTTAAGGGGTAAAAGATAAATGTTCCCAGAAAAGAATTAAGTTGTTCTTAGTTTAAATGAATTTGTATTAATTGAATCATGAGTGGAAAATACTAACTTCTGAGGAAGGTTTCTAATGACAGTTCCTCTTCATAGAAGATCAGCTTGAACATCCATAAGCAGAACTGACTAATTTTTTAAACAGTAAGAAATATTGAAGTTATTTTTCATGCTCCTCTTGAATGATGTTCAAGTTACCGAAATTATATATTGAAAGAAGATATGTGGGGGCCGGCTCGATAGCCCAGTGGATAGGGCGCCGGCATACCACATGGGAGGCCCCGGGTTTGGTTCCCGGGGACCTCTCCTAGCAGGCAGACCGCCTTGAGAATGGCAAGCCGCCATGGGCGGGCCAGAGCCGCCGTGGGCAGGGCAAAAAGCTGCCACGGACAGGGCAAAGCCGCCACGGGCAGGGCAGTTCGCCCGCGAATGGAGCGCATCCAGCCACCCGCGAACTGAAGCAAGACCCGGCCGTGAA
>PVKH010009496.1:0-18792 GCA_004027955.1 Chaetophractus vellerosus
GAAAAGGCTGAAAGAAAAAAGCTAATACAAAAAGAAAGAAAGAAAAGAGAACGGAATAGGCAAGATGGAAGTTAACAAGGGTGAAGTTGAGAGCAAATGAAAATAGGTGAAATGTAAGAACCACAATAGGGGTGTTGTGGGCCCAGGATTAGTGCAGAGGGATGGGATGGATTGAATGAAGGTTGTGGTGGCCGGTGGAAATGTTGTCCATTGCCTAGATCCATCTGTTTTATGCACAGACTAAATAGGAGAGTTATTACATAGGGATGTGGTGGGAATCACCACCCCTGCATCCTTCAAATCCTTGATGTTGGCACTAATCTCTGCAATCCCTCCAGAAATCTGGTATTGCCTTTGATTTACTGTTTTGCTAGGTAGGGGCAGTTCTAGTGGCCTACACTTGGCCTTTCCAACCATAATAGCCCTCACTCCAGAAGTCAGGGTTCCAATGTGGGCATTCTTCCAGTGACTGAGGATGTCTATTCCAGTTATGCATTCTGGAACTGGGGAAATAACCACAGAATGGGTCTGGGGACCCACTGGACCCACTGTGAGATGAACCTGAGCTAAAACTCAATCAATCAATTGACTTCCATAAGCCCTTAATCTGACTGGTGGACCACAGTGATGTTTTGGGTCTCCTAGAATTAATGTCAATTCTGAGCCAGTGTCTAATAATCCCTGAAATGTCTGATCATTTCCTTTTCCCCAATGCACAGTCACTCTGGTAAAAGGCTGTAGGTCTCCTTAGGGAAATGTGGGAGGAAAATTAATAGTAAAAATTTTTTGCAGTTTAACAGGATCCTTCCCCAAGGGGACCTAGCTGTCTCCTCATTCAAGGGGCTCTGGGTCTGTAAACTGTCTCATATCTGGGAATTGATTAAGGGTCCATGATTCTCTGCAACTGTAATTTGAGTAGGGTTTTGTTCACTCAACCTAGAACTCTTCTGCTTATATAGATCCAGAAGAAATTTAGTAGACTGTCCATCTATTTCACTTCTACACACCCCATGATCTATTAGCCAAAGCCATAACTCTATGCATCTCAGAGTATTTTCATTGTTGCTTTTAATCTGTCTTTCATTGAAGTAGCCACACCCACATTGTCTTTGGCAAATAACTGCCAATACTTGCCTTTTACAGGGCTGAGATCCAATCATCTCCATAATGTTTAAGGATTCTGATTCCATTATATCCCTCCCTACAGTACTATTTGTACTACAGAGAAGAGCAACAAGAGAGCTCTACAGGGAAGATTGAGTTAGTCTTACAAATTTATTCTTCACAGTCCTGGTTAAATGTGTGTCCTCTGGATATTCCTAGGGTGGGTGGGCAGGTCTCAAATGGTAAATCCATTCTAGCATTCCAATATCTCTAAGATTTTGAATTCCCTCTTCAACTGTATAGCAAGGCAAATTTGGCCTGCCAGGCTATCTTTTGGTACGAGTTTCAGTCAGCCGCACAAACAAACTGTTAGAGCCCTTTCTAACCACTCAAGGTATAGTGTTGAATACAGAATTTTTGCTTAGTGGGCCCATATCAATAAATTCTGCCAGATCCAACTTTATATGCCTTCCACCATTGTCCCATACCCTCAGTATCCATTCCCACTCATATTCCCCTGATTTCTGTCTATATAAGTTGGAAAAGCCATGCAGTTCTTTCAAAGTATAGTGCACTTTCATTGCTGACACTTTGTATTTCATGTTTGGGGGCTTGTTGTGATTTTAGTCTAGTAATAAATCTTGAAGTCAAGAGGGGTGGTAGCCATGGGTAAGGAGCAGGATTAGAAATGTCTTGCAAGCTACTGGCCTCAGGGATTTCCTTTTCATTTTCTTCTGCTGAGACAGGATTAATCTCTTCAGGCAGGGATTGAAAGGTAGTTTCCTCAGGGCAGACTGGAGGTTGGGCAGTGCATGCTGGAGTTGGGCTGGTACCTGCATCAGTGCTGGGAGGAAATCCAGACTTCCTGGGGCTGGCCAGAGGCTGGGCAGTGCAGGCTTCAGTTTGGCTGGTAGAAACCTCATGGCTGGAAGGAAGTCTGGACTCCTTGGGCCAGGCTGGAGGCTGGGTGATACAAGGTTGTCAAGGTGTGTTCTCCACAGGGCAGATCATCACCAGTTTATCTGGTGAAGTCTCAGCAGAATTTAGGATTCCAATATCCCCACCAATATTATCATCATCCCACATGTCTCCATCCCAATATTCTGGGTTCCCCTTCTTTCTAGGCAATGCCTTCACTTTAAGAACAGAAACCCTGCAGGGTTCAGATTTTAGTTTTGTTTGTAACTCTGCTACTCATACAATGAGAGTCTGAGTTTGTTTCTCAGATATCTCAAGGCTGTGGCTTCAGGAGATGAGATTTTCTTTCAGAGCACACATAGAAACTTTCACATCATTCAAGTGGCATTTAAGTTTCAAATATGAAGTCTTTAACTCATGTCTTTCTTTTGTAACTGCATCTAGAGTATCTAGGAGGATCCAGCCAACATCATTATACCTTTGGACTCTACAAAACTCTATTAAGGTGTTGAAAACACTCTCTCCCTTGCTTCTTATAAGCATGGAGGCACAGTAATTCAGGGATGATATTTTGCATATCTCTATTGCCAACTCATGCCATGGAATGTTAGCAGCCTCTTATTATTTGAAAGGGAGTCATTAGTACCCTTGAGTCCAATTGCAAAGCTCTCAGGAACACCTCAGACATCCCTTGTTTAAGATTCTGTCCCTCAAGAATCACTCCTGATACCAAGCTGTATTAGTCAGAGTATCTAGGGAAAAAGAATCAACAGGAAATATCTGGCAATAGTATGAGATTTTATGAGTCTCTCACATCACTGTGTGGATGCACAAGTCCAGATTCCACAGGCAGGCTGCAAACCAGGGGCTCCAATGAAAGTCCAATGATGGTCCTTCATGGGTTTCTGGGAGATGCTGGCTGTCTAAAGATGAGCTGGGATATTGTCTCTAAATCCTGAAATCACTTCCCCTTAAAAGGCATTCAACTGATTGGATAAAGTGTCACTCATTGCTGATGGCAATCTTCCTGGCTGAGGTAGATGTAATCAGCTATCTATGCAGTAAACTCACTGATAACTACAGTCCATAAATGTCCTTGTGTTACAATTAGCCCAGTGATTTCTTGATCAAACAACTGGGTACAATTAACTTGACAAGTAAACACATTAACCTAACCATCACAGTGTGTTTACCCTGGCATTTGAAGAGGGTGGATGTTCCAGCACGCTGTTGAAAGAGTTTTGCCACCCCAGGCTACAGAGAGGGTAAAGCATGTACCCCAAGCTTTGAGGAGAGTAAGGCCAGCATCCCATAGGTCTGAGAGGGGTGTGCCTGACTTCCATAGATTAGGGAAAGCCAGGTCATCAACTCATTTCTATGAGAAGGTTGGGTCTGTAGGCCAGAGACTGGAAAGAGTGTTGTCTCCCCTAGCTGTGCTAAGGGGGTTGAAACTCTGCCCCAAGGAATAGGAAATTTGTTGGCATCTCCCCAACATTCTTTGAGGGTGACATCTGGAGCTTGGTCACCATCCAGATGCTTGATGATGTTGGAACCAAGAAAATGGTCATTGGACAAGCCTGTGGTAGGATGGGTCCTCATGAGGCCCCAGGGAGAAAAATACATTATCCTGAGAATGACTTTCATACTTTGAAATCTAATGAAGTATGTCCTGCAGGTTTACAATAATATAGGGGACCCATGACTCCTGTTTCCCTACCAATGTTCACCCTTTTTATATTAGAAGAAGATATGTTTTTTTTAAGTTTCAGAGGTCTGCAACAAGATGGGATTTTGTCCCAAGACAAACCATAATTCTTAAACTGATTGCAATGTGATTTTCTACATAACATTGTTATTGATTTAAGGGTTTTTAAAAGAAAAATTGTAATGTCTTTTTTAGGATTCAGAGGGTGGAGTGTAGCAGTTTGATATTATTTATAAATTTCCAAAAAATATTTAATGATGTTTGTAAACTAGTCTGTTTCTCTCTGTGAGAAATCATTTGATTGTATTAGATTCTGCTGAGATGTCTGATTAAACTATTTGCCTGATTAAATTATGTTAAGATTAGGGCTTTGATTCATTGTAGTGTGACTCAGCATTGAGTCCCAACCTCCTACATCTGATAAAACAGACTCACACATAAGTAGACACACAGAGAAGAAGAACACTGAGGAAAAGACACAGATCTTTGGACACAGCAGAGGCCTTGGGAAGACAGATGAACTTGATAGTCTACAGCTGAGCTTGTGAAGAGAACAAATCAGCTGAGCCCACAAAGAAATGAGCCCTGCAGAGAAAGATGAGTCTTATGCCAGCCTATAACTAAGATCAGAAGAAGCTAGGGCCATTGAGCCTTAAGAGGAAGAAGGAAGTCTGAGCCCTTACAGGCATCACCAACCATCTTGCTTCAACACATGGCAAATTACTTTGGATGTGATTGTACTTCTTACGGTACCTTGAGTTGGACTCCATACAGCCTTGTGACTGTAAGCTTCTACTCCAAATAAATACCCTTTATAAAAGCCAACATATTTCTGGTATGTTGCATCAGCATCTCTTTGGGTGACTAACACATTTGCTTTAGGTGTATTTTTCCACATACCACCCTCTTATTAACACATTTAGTGACATACATTTGTTATGGTTCAAAAAAGAAAGTTCTTATGTTTGTACTATTAGTCACAATCATCATTCACAACAGGGTTCACTGTGTTATAGTCCCATTTTATATTTATTAGATTTAATTCTAGTGACATAAACAACCTTCAACCTCTCTTTTCAATCACATCCACACCCAATTCAATGCTGTTGAGTATAATCATAACAATGTGCTAGCATCACTTCAATTTTCAAACACTTACAATCAATCTAATTAGAAATTCTGTACAAATTAAATACCAGAACCTCATTCTCTACCCTCATTCTATCTCCTAGTAACATATATTCTAGATTCTATCTCAATGAGTTGCTTATTATAATTAGCTAATATTAATAAGATCACTCAATAGTTGTCCTTGTGTGTCTGTTGCCTTTGACTCAACATAATGTTCTCAAGATTAACCTATGTTGTCACATGCATTAGGATTTCCTTTTTCTTTACAATGGAATTATTATTACTATTACTATTATTATTATTATTTGATGTACCTGGGCTGGGGATTATACTCCACCCTAGCATGTGGGAATCTGGTGGTCAACCACTGAGCCACATTGGTTCCCCTGGTTTGGATTTTTGTTTGCTTGTTGTTAGTGTTTTGTTTTTAGGAGGCATAGGAACTGAACCCAAGACCTCCCATGTGGCAAGTAAGCTCTCAAATATTTAAGCCACATATGGTCCCCTGAATCATATTTTTAATAGATTCCATTATAGTAGGTGTGAAGTGATATCTTATTGTATTGTTTATTTGCATTTCCATATAACCAGTGATATTGAGCATTTTTCATTTGATTTTAGCCATTTGTTCCATAAATGGATCAGGGGATATTTTGGGGGTGGTGGAAGTGTTCTACATGATCTTGCAATGATGGATACAAGCCATGTTAAATTTCCTCAAAAGTTATAAAATTATATGGTACAAAATGTAAGCCATAATGTAAACCATTGACCTTAGTTACTAGCTATGTTTCAATATTTGTTCATCAATTGTAACAAATGAATTATCCACATATAGTGTTATTAATAGGGGAAAGGGGGAAAGGGGGAGAATGATGGGTATATGGGAATCCCTTATATTCTGTGTATGATTTCTCTGTAACCTAAAATTTCTTTGATGACAAAATGAAAAAGGAAGACATTAAGGGAATAAACAGAAGAAAATATCACTGGATGTACAAGACAAAAGTTCTTACAGTGATAAAAGATTTAAAGTAAAGAAATTTTTAAAATTATCTTTTCAATACTTTTATGTTTTATTTTTATTTTATTTTTTGAATATAACTTCACATCATTGATGGAATTTAATTATATATGAGCACTTAAGTTTAGAACCTTGCAACTGAGTTTGTTTTTTTTTTTAGGATACATCAATTTACATAAATGTTGCACAGAAATTTTAGGATTACCCATATGCCCCACCTCCCACACCCCCCACAACTTCCCACACATACACCCTTCATCAGTGTGGTACAACACCTGTAATAGATATACATATTTTGGGGCTCTGCCACCAAGCATGGACCACAGTTCAGACTGTAGACCACCCTCTCTGACACACAATTCTGCATGATAAATGATGATATAAAATGGCCTATAACCTCCATTGCAACATCACCCAAGACAATTCCCAAGTCCCAAGAAAGCCCCTGTATTACAACTACCCTTCCCTCTCACTGCCCACAAAGTGTCCAGTGGCCTCTGGCTCCACATAATTTTGTAATTTCTTCCATTGCGTCAATCACAAGTCTATAACAGGACACCAACAAGTCTACTGTAGTCCATAGTTCTTCCCCCAACCCTATGGGTTCTAGGATGGTGATATCCTCTCCACCACCAAGTGAGAGGGGTCTTATATCCCATGGATATGATGGAAGAGATTATCCTCCCTGCAGCTCCAGGCTCTCTCCATTCCCCAGGAGAGACATCATCCATCATCATCTCCCCACTAGATGTTTTGGGGAGTCCATTGAGCTGTAGAATAGGATTTGCAGGTCCACAGATTCTCTGGAACCAGTTGGCACATGGACAGCCCATAGTATCCAGTGTCTGGAAGTACTCCTGAAACTCTGGCATCACATATAGGTTTGAATAGAAGAGACAGATGGACCATGTGCAGTGAAGACATATTTCAGTCAGTCTCTGTCACTCTCAGGAGCAAGGATTCCAAATTAGGGCCCACTGGTGAGGCACCAAACTCTGGTGCTATTTGCCCTGATATAGGACCTGGACATCTCCAATGCCCTCAGAAGGCCCTCTGTATGGGGTGATATTCATATTGGAAGCCTAGGAGGACCTATGGGGTTCTGCATAAGTGTTTCCTCTGGGTTGACCTCCCGACTCACTTTTGAAGTCTTTTAGCCCTATGAACTCATTTGTCTTTACCACTTCCCCCTTTTATTTGAAGTCTTTTTCCAGTCATACTGCCCATTGGCATTTGTTAGTAATCCATCATTGCCAGGGAGCCTCATCTCTGAGAGTCATGTCCCATGCTGGGAGGAAGGTAATGCATTCATATGCTGAGTTTGGCTTAGAGAGAATCCACATTTGCGCAACAAGGAGGTTCTCAAGAGGCAACTCATAGGCCACCATGACTCTAGGCTGTTTCAATTTCAAGAACAAAGACTCATAAGGCTAGTCATCTATAACAAGGGCCCAACAATGAATCATCTTCCTTTGCCAGACATTGCCCCTGCACTTGGGGGGCTGTTGCTGCTCTCCTGGAAAATATGGCAGAGTTCTCCAAGATAGGAATTCAGTGTTCTCCCATTTATTGTGTAGTTCTTCACCCCGCAACCATGCCCCATGAGGATTTGAACAATTATGCATACCTTTTATGTATGTTCAGGTTGGCTTTCTCCCATGCATCCCCAACCCTGACACCTCTCACCAATGACCCCCTCCCATCCCTGTTGTGACCCTTCTGTGATCCATAGCCTCTTCAAAGGTGAAGCCATAACAATATCCAACTGCAATGCATAAGTAAATGGAATAATAATTATATTTAAATGTAAGAGTTAAAATATATGAGAACTTAAAAAGTAAAAAATAATTTAAAATTTTTAAAAAAATAGGAAAAAGAGAGCAAGATGTTATTAAAGGATTGTTTTTTTTTTCAAAAAATGTGAAAAAATAATAATATATATGTATAAAAATTTTATTTTTCCAATTTGCCTTGTCGGTGCAATATCTGGTGTCCAGTTCCAAATATTTTAATGTTTTGATATATATATATATATATATTTAATTTTATGTATTTTGTTTCTTATTTTTAAATCTATCATTTCTTTTTACTTGTGTTTGGCTGTTTTATTAGCTTCATTTTGGAAGAAGCTTTGGATTACAGAAGGGTTACAACTATGACATCGGAGGATCATTGGTGTGGGGTGTCAGTGATGGGGATACATGGGAGAAAATTTACCTGGGGCATACAAATAAGGCATAAAAATGTGTCCAGGTGTTCATGGGGCATTGTCACAATGTGTGGAGATTCACACAGTAACCAAAAGAATATTGAAGTCCATCCTGTGGAGCCCTGCCACATTTTCTAATGCAACAGAAAGAATCACCAAACTAAAGGGGCAATGACTAGTGAAGGAGCATAGTCTATTGATATGCCCTTGAAATTGATGACTGTATTTCTGAACCTTTACTTTTAAAATTAATACATCCTAGTATTATAGGGTGCCAAAGCTACCTCAGGAGACCGTCCTTGTTGCTCAAATGTGGTCTCTCTCTAAGCTGATCTCAGCATATTAATGCATTAGCTTCACCCCAGCATGGGACATGACTTCTGGGGATGAGCCTCCCTGGCACTGAGGAACTACTACCAAGCACCAACTAACAATTCAACTGGAAAAAATCCTTCACCAAAAGAGGGAAAATGTAAAGACAAATGAGTCTATATGGCTAAGAGGCTTCAAATTGAGTGTGGAAGTCATTCCAGAAGTTACAAGTATGAATATCTCAGCAGGATCTCATTGACTGCCAGAGTAAATACTACTTTGTATTTACTCAGGGCTCCTGAGGGCTCTGGAGTCATCCAGACATTATAGTCAGGGCAGGTAGCTCAGGAGTTTGGTGCAACACCAGTGGGCCCTACTTTGGAATTTATGTGCCCCCATGTGACAGAGTTGGACTCAGTTGTGTGTTCCCTACACATGGCTCTTCTGCCTGTTCTAGTTGAACTTACAATTAGTACTAGAATTGATATGAGTACAACCAAGATACTTAAATCTTTGGGCTGTCTATGTACCAGCTGGGCCCTGAATCGCAACAGAGTTGCAATACCTACTCTCCATTTCATTGGACTCATCTAAGACAACTAACAAGGAGGTGATGATGGACAATGACCATCCCAAGGAACCAAAAGACTCTACAACTGCAAGCAAGGGAGTCCCATCTATCTGCCTTATGGGATTGAAGACCACTCTCAATTAGAAGCAGAATGGGCATCACCATACCAGAATCCTCAGGATTTGTAGTGTAACATTTATGTAATCTAAGTATCTTTTTAAAAAATTAAAAACTAAAAAAATGAAATAAACTTAAAAAAAAACAATGAAAGAGTAAATCACAAATACAAAACCTTGCACAAGCAGGAGAGCTAAATGTTGCACATGTCAGGGAAACCATGCTTGTAAGAAAATATTCCATTGGAGAATTAAATGAGATAAGGAAAACATTCCAGCAGCAACTTTGTGAACCCCTTGCCACCAGGATGGTGAGATTGTGGGATTATGGGGATATGAAATTAATTTATCTGCTGGTGAAGCAGAAAAGAAGTAGCAAACAATAATGTTCTCTGTTCTGTTTCCATGTTAATTCTAATTGGATCTGTGTAGCCACATTAATAAAATTGGTGTTCTTAAAATTTAGTAGGTTTTGAATGAGACAACTCTATGAAAGGAAAAGAGGGAGGAAAATAATTGAAAAATGCTGGGCACTTTTGTAAGCCTGAAATTCAATCATGGTTTAGCCCTGATAGCAACTGGCTGCCCCCACCTGCCTCCAGAAAACTGTTTCAGAAATGTGTCCTTGTAAATGTTTTACAATATATCTCACTGAAACACTGTTAAAATAGTAATCTAAAGAACTTATATATTTCTGAAAAATATTACATTTGAATTATCATTGTTCTAGTATTTCACACTACTAGGTATTTAAAATGAAGAAAAGATATGTTTGCGTATAACCAAATTGAGTCATTATTCTGACAAGTTTGATTAATTTTGATGGTAATTGTATGTTGTAAGACATTTGCATGTAGATTTTTCCAAAATCATTTTAACTAAATTTTATGTTATATAGACTGTGTTTGCTTTGTTTTTAATTAAGGAAAATGAAGGTAATTTTGTCCTAAGATAAAATTACTGCTTATTGTAAAAGAGGCAAAGGTCAGACAAAACCTTAATGACTATAGAAAGTGTAGAAGGTACATGGAGAAGGAATTTTTGTGGTCAAAGTTGGGTAAAATTTGATGGTCTATCTATAATGTTTTATTATTATTTTCTTTTTTTAGCATACTTTTCTAAAGAAGTTAAATTAAAAATATTTTACATCTGTTATCCTGCTCTTTCAATGGAATTGTGGAGATGAAGTTTTCATAGAAACAAAATAATATACTATCTCATAATTTTTGCATAGAATACACTGGACCTTGACCATTTTACTTTTATAACATATTTTGTTTAATACATTAAATTCAATTCATTAATATGCCTTTATATTTGGGGGAAAATTAAATCATGCTTTATATCTTTTACATGCAATTCACCCAAACTTTCCTTACTTCCAATATTTCTTGCTTGATGCTCTACAAGGGCTTCTGTGAGATTTATAATCAAAATGATAAAAACTGCATAAAACATCTTTAGGACTTTATTTTTTAAATAAAATAAAGTGCTTTAAATTCAGGTGTTTCTTGCTGCAACCAAACCAAAACATACTTAAAACCTGAAATCTCCATGTCTTTACATGTCTAACTTTAAAAACAAAATCAGTTTGGGGCCATTAATGTCCTTGAAATGTTCAGATTGGTGCTAAATTAGGTTTTGCATCATTATTGTGCTCCTGTTTGTACATGAAGGTTAAAAGAAAGAGGGCAACATCCAAGGATGATCAATAAGCAGTATGGGATGTGACAGCTGACCAATACCAGCTCTCCACAAGACCTTCTCTGAGTTTGAAATCAATCCTGTGATCCAATTCCAATGCAGAATCAAGAAAGCCAGAACTGCTGTGTGGAAGGGTCTGTGTTGCCACAGTGGTAGTAGGAGGTGAGGCAACTGGCTTCTTCTCAACTTCTATTGAGTCTTTTGATGTCTCATATGGATGTGATGTAGATGAACATCCAAATCTTGAGAACAACATTCCCCCAAGTCCCTTTCCCAAAGGATTACTGTGTAATTAAATTCTGTGTAACTATTAAGAAATGAAATTCTGTTGTGACTAGGAGGAGAAAGAACTGGAAGGGTTGTGGAAAAATGCAAAGGCATATATACTACACTTTCAACATTGAGTACAGTGTTAGTTGTAGGTTATTCATATATACCCTTTAACATGCTGAGGATGTTTACTTTGATTCCTATCATTCAAAGTGCTTTTCATCAAGAAAGGATGTAGGATTTCATCAAATGCCTTTTCTGCATCAATCCAAAGGATCATGTGGTTTTGCCCCACTGATATGTTTCTGTGGTATATTACATTAATGGATTTTGTTATATTTAATGTCTCTTTCACATCTAGGATAAAACCCTAATTGATCATGATGAATAATTGTTCAACATGCTGTTGGACTAGATTTGCAAGTATTTATTGAGGATTTTTGCATCTATTTTCATAGTAGAAATTACTCTGTAATTTTATTTTCTTTTTGTCTCTTCATCTGATTTGTATAAGGGAGATATTGGCCCCATCAAATATGTTAGGTAGTGTTCTCTCCTCTTCAATTTTGGGAAGATTTTGAGCAGCATTTATATTAATTCTTGGAATTATTGGTAGAATTCACTTGTGAATCCATCTGGTCCAGGGATTTTCTTTTTGGGAGGTTTTTGATGACAGACTCAATTTCTTATAAATGGCCTGTAAAGGTCTTCTATTTCAAGAGTCAGTGTAGGTTGTGTGCTCCTATGAATGCATCCATTTCATCTAAGTTATATAACATATAGGCATATAAAGCTTTTCATAGCATTTACTTATGATACTTTTTATTTATTTGGGGTCAATAGTAATGCCACCCTTTTAATTCTGATTTTATTTACTTGCCTCTTCTCTATTTTTTAAAAGATTTATTTTATTTATATATTTATTTTATTTATTTATTCATTGTTTGTGCTTGCTCTCTGCTCTCTGTTTCCATTTCCTGTTTGCATTCTGTGTCTGCTTATCTTCTCTTTAGGAGGCAATGGGAGCCAAACCTGTGACCTCCCATGAGGGAGAGAGGCACTCAATTGCTTGAGCCACCTCAGCTCTCTGCTTTGTTATGTCTCTCATTGTCTTTCCTCTTTGTGTCTCCTTGTTGTGTCATCTTGTTGCATTACCACACCATGCCTGCCTGTTGCACCAGCTTGCTGTCTGCTCATCTTCTTCAGGTGACAGCAAGAACTGAACCCAAGACCTCCCATGTGGTAGGTGGGAGAATAAATTTCATTTATTTCTGCTCTAATATTTGTTATTTTATTCTTACTACTTGTTTTGTGATTAGATTTCTCTTCTTTTTCTCATTTCTCTACGTGTGTAGTTAGATCTTTGAGTATTATTCTTTCCTCTTTTTTAGTGCAAATGCTTAAGGTTATAAATTTTCCTTTTAGCACAACTTTCACTGCCTCTGTTAAGTTTTTATATGTTGTGTTTTCTTTTTCATTATCTCAAGAAATCTAACAAATTCTCTTGCAATTGCTTCTTTAACCTACTGATCCTTTAATTGTATGCTGTTTAACTTTCACATATTTGTGAATTTTCCACTACTCCACCAGTTATTGATTACCAACTTCACTCCATTTTCCTCAGAGAAAGTGCTTGTTGTAATTTCATTTTGACTTTGTTGTGTGATTCAACATGTTGTCTATCCTGAAGAATTACCCATGTGCACTGGGCAAGAGTGTATCTACTGCTGTTTTAGAGTGCAATGTTCCATATATGTCTGCTTGTTTCATTCACATCATATTATTCCAGTTCTCTGTTTCTTTATTAATCCTCTCTTTAGATGTTGCATCAATTGGTGGGAGTGTTGTACTTATACATCAAACAATTATTGTAGAGATGTACATTTCTTCCTGCAGTTTTATCAGGGATTTTCTCATGTATTTTGGAGTACCCTGATAAAATGCATTGAATATATATATATTAAATATATATAATTTATTTCTTCTGGTAGATTGCCCCTTTAAGTAATATATAGTGCCTTTTTGTCTCATAACAGTTTTGTGCTTAGAGCCTATTTGTTTGATATTAGAATAACTATCTCAGCCCTTTTTTCATTACAGTTTGCATGCAATATCTTTCTCCAAACTTTCACTTTCAACTTTTTTCTTTCCTTGGGTCTAAGGTGAGTGTCTTGAGACAGCCTATAGAGGGATCATAGTTTTATCCAATCTGCCAATCTGTTTCTTTTAATTGGGTTTTTAATTTATTAATCTTCACTGTTATTACTTTAAATGCAGTATTTTCTCCCAAAATTTTATTCTTTGGTTTTTATATGTCATGACATATGTTTGCTTCTTATTTTTTTTTTGTCATTTTTGGTACCATTATTGGTAATCTGCATTTCTTCACTCTTTCAAGTGTCTCATTTCTTTCTCTTTTACCTTGCTAAACCCCCTTAATATTTCTTATAGGACAGGTCATTTATTAATAAAATCTCTCAGATTAGGTTTATCTGTTAATAATTTAAAATTTTCCTCATTTTAGAAGGTCAGTTTTTCCCAATAAACAATTCTTTGCTGACAGTTTTTCTTTTTCAGTATCTTATATATATAATACAACTACCTTCTTGCCTTTATGATTTCTGATGAGAAATCAGCACTTAATCTTATTGTGTTTGATGGCTTCTTGTGATTGATCAAAATCCACCCTCATTCTAAAATCTATCAACAGTTTATTCCAATCTCACATCTGATTCACTCATACAATAGTTTTAATTATCAACCAGTTCCATTTCCCCATTTTTTCCCCAAATGTTTATACTCAACCCTCTACCTCAGCCAAAATGTCAAGAAAAGAAATCCAAAATAAGCCATATTTTACATAGTTTATCCTGTGGAAATTCCTTAATTGCTGTAAGGGTCTAAAAAAATTCCCCAATTTAAAATTATTATTTTCCAATAATATCATAGCAATGATAACTGTAGTAAACAATCATTATTGAATATATTTATAACCTTGAACTGAGGGTAATTGATCTAAATTCGATAGCAGAATTTCAGTAAGTTAAAGAAATGTCTTTGAAAACTACAAAAAAATTTTTCTTAAATGAATTAAACAAATAAAAAAATAGTATATTTTTCTGAGCCTGATCATCAAAACGCTTTTATAATTGTGCATAATTTTTAAATATTATAAAATTAAAGATGTTTTAACTTCCTCGGGATGAAGAAAAACAAAATATTTCTTGCATAGACTATCATTGTTATAACAATATTCTATTGGATATGATCTCCCTAAGTTTATGCAGGTATTGATAAGGTAAACTAGCATTGAAATAAAGAATGTAAGTTGAGTTGATGAAATTTTGTTATTTTTGGTAAATATTATTTTGAAATAATTGTATTTTATAATATGTGTGAAGGCTGTCCAAAAATCATTCTGGTGGCTTGAGGTATGTGAGTATAAAAAATGTGCAAGATAGTCTTGTTAATAAAAAGAGTAGAGTTTTTTCCTAATAGGGAATGGCTAATTTTTAAAAGAATGAGAAGAAAAATATATAAAATGACCTGAATAGACAAAGAATATTGTAGATGTCTTATAAAATTGAATTTTGTTTCCTATAATCAATGCTGGCTAAAATTTAAAAAGCTCATTTAAGTTATTGTGGTTTCATCATAAGATAATATAGCTGTTTGTCATAGAATGTGAGGCAGAAATATGTAGATGAAAACCTGAAGAAATATGAAAAGTTTGTGTTTGTGAAAGTAAATTTTGTTAGTTGTAAACAGTTCTGACTCTAATTTGATAAGCTTAAAGGTGTATTTTTGTCTTAAAGGGAAATCATTGATTTTCACTGAATGTAAATCTGAAATGTGTACAACAAAGATTATATGAATATAAAAGGTTATAGAAAGTTTGCTAAATCAAATTTTATTTGTTGTAACAAATGCTAAGATTTGATAAATATATTTATCAAATGGATGCTGTAAAATGAACTTTAATTTTCTCTTTGGTAAAATGACAGTTTCCATACACTATTTGTCTGTTCTGAGTAAAACATTATAAAAGTTTTTTTTTCTTTTTACCTAAACCATCAATATAAAAGATGAATTGGTGGTTTTATCAGAATAATTTCTTATACTTTCTGATATACTTATCAAATGTTAAGTAATTTAAGAAAAGACAAAACATTTAGTGTTTTCAAAAGTAAGTCTTCTCACCTTTAAAGAAGTTAAATCTGATACTATTTAAGTTGTCACTTTGTTGAATAGAAAAGAAAATGTACCTCCTCTTTAAACATAATATTCAAACCTAACAAATTTAACATTTTAAATCACACCCTAAGTGGTACATTTTTACTTAAAACTTTCACAATGAATTTGTTTACATTTTGCCTTGTAAAAAGTAAAGTATTATAAGTTGCATGGAAAGTGTTTCAGAAGTGATATAAATTTTTTAAAAAATTTTGGATTAAATTTGTATAAATAGAATATTATTTATATATTAAAATAGTGTGTAAAATTCTTAAATAATTAACAATGTACTCATTGTCTATATTCTATCCTAATACTGATCTAAATAAATTAGACAACAGTATAATGATATTAGTCATGATTTTAGTTACTTAAAATAGAAGGCAGGCAAGTCTATAAGTAATAATCTACCTGTTAATTAACATGACTCTAATAAAACTATAAAAGTGAAGCAGAACAAAACTTCTATTATGGTCTATAATTAATAACATCAATATGTTATTTACAAAGGTTTTCTTTAGTTCTAAAAACAGCTGCATTTAGAAAAATATTCAGAAGGAAATCAAGGTCTAAATTGTAAAATTTTGCAGCAGTCACATTTTGCTCCTAAGCTTTAATGATTATTTCCTAATTGTTAGATAATTTGTTTTTTGTGTGTAACTTAGTATCTCCCTGGAACTTTAAGTGTCTGTATGATGTCAAAGACTCAGAGCTAAAGTTCTCCAGCTCCAAAGGTGCTGAAGAAAGAGCATTAGTTCTAATGGATTATGCCATACAACAGTTGTTAAAGAAGCTAAAGAAAGAATCAGATTTCAATTAAAAGGCAAATGAGGCTGATCTGGTTAAAGACTAAGGTAAATAACAATACAAATTATAAAGTAATATCTGTATTATAAAATTTAATTTCTCAGGGGAACAAACAAAAACGAAAAATATATTTTATCCAAAATTTAAATTTTCTGTGATATACTTTCTGACTTAAACTGTCTAGTCAGTTTATATAGACAACCTAATTCAGCTTTATTTGACATGGAACTTAAAATAGAAAATAAGATCTCATTCTGTACAGAATTGACTTAATACCCTTAATTATTTTGAAGTGTTTTGGGCATAAGATAAGTTATTTGAAAAATTCCTTAAGGAACTATAGAAAAAGTGTAGAAATACTAAATTTCTCAATGGGGGAATTTCTACTATTCTCTCAAGCAATAAGGGCTCTGTTTTGGTTAGCCACAAGCATGCCTTTTGAAAATATACCAAAATCAGTCAGTCTTTATAAAGGGTATTTATTTGGGGTAGACACTTACAGTTACCAGGCCACAAAGCTTGAGTTTCTTCTCATACCAAAGTCCACGTGTTGGAGCAAGATGGCCACCGACATCTGCAAGGGTTCCTCTCCTTCCGGGGCTGCGTTTCTTTCTGAGCTTAGCTTCTGTTTCTTCCACAAGTTCAGCTGTAGACCATGAGACTCTCTGCGTTGCATCTCTCCACAAGGCAGCTGTAGACTATCAGGCGAATGGCCCACTCCAACATCAGAACTGTTTCTCCAATCTGCTTCTCTAAATCTCTTCTCTAAATCTCTTCTCTAAATCTCTTCTTTAAATCTATGCAACTCAGATCTGCTGCCTAGCCTTTATACCTGAGACCACACCCACTGAGGGGTGGGGCCCAGTTAATGCCCTTATCACAACTCAATCATGCCCAGATGAACAAATTAGCTTACAAGAACAATCCAATCTATATTTTTGGAATTCACAATTAAATAAAACTCTGAAACCATTATAGGTTCCTAATTTACTGCAACTGTAGAACTCTACAAATTATACCTGGGATGATAAACTCTGAAATATTATGTATGAGCCCTGCCTAATAAAAGGAAATATACTAATAAACCAAGGCCTTGGTCTTGAGGCTTGCACTTAAAAAAATAAAACTTACTTTTGCAATCATGAAACTAAGCTTAATTACAATTAATGCTTAAGAATCACCTTCTGAAAACCTATTTTTGTTGCTCAAATATTCCTCTCTTTAAGCCAAACTCTGCAAATAAACTCACTACCTTCCCCCCATGAGGGACATGACAGTATTTTCAGAGATAAAATTTCTCTCACATCCTGGGATATGACTTCCAGAGGTAAAGCATCCCCTGACCAGTTGGACATGAAACAAATACCAAGATGAACCTGCCTTGGCAACATGAGATTAGACCAAAAAAGGGAAAATAAATAAAATAAAGAGTCAATGGCTAAGAGATTTTCCAATAAGAATCAAGAGGTTATTCTGGAAGCTACACTTAGGCAGGTCTCAGACATGCATAAAGTTTTATCTTAGAATTTGTAGGAAGTTATTTCCCTAATGTAACATAATTAGGGGCCAGCTGTAGCTCAGTGGATAAGAGCACCAGTACACCACATGGGAGGCCCCAGGTTCAGCTCCTGGGGACCTCTCTGAGTGGGCAGACAGCTTTGAGAAAGGCAAGCCACCATGGGTGGGGCAAAGCTGCCATGGGCAAGACAAAAAGCCACCATGGGCAGGGCAAAGCCACCATGGGAAGGGCAAATCACCCATGAAACACAGAGCTGAGCAGCTTGTGAATCATGGAGCTGAGCCACCTGCAAAAACACTGAGCTGTGCTGCCCATGAAACACAGAGCTGAGCTGCCCACAAAAACACAGAGATGTGACACCTGTAAAACACAGAGCTGAGATGCCCATGAAATGGAATGGAGCCACCTATGAGCAGGGAGAGCCACCTGTGCAGTGGGCCAACTCAGTGCATCACTGCAAGGGGGGAAAAAAGCAAAAACATAGAATAACACAAAAATGAACACACAGCAAGATCAAGCAGAATGGGGGAGTATGTAACACAAAAATAATAATGTAACATAATTATATTCACTTATAAGTCCCCTAATCACAATCTTTTCACATCCTTTATTTGAACTTATAATTTTACACAAGAATATATGTAATGTGCAGAACCAAGAACATAGACTTACACCAAATAAAATGGCCAGTTTATTTTCTACATGCAATACTTATTTCCTTATTCATCAGGAAAAATCATCTTAAAAATCTTCTACTTATTCATAACATTATTCACAATACCCACATAGTGGAACAACTGAAGCATCTACTAAGAAACAAATGGACAAACAAAATGTAATTTGTACATTCAATGGAATATTATTAGCTGTATATAGGAATCAAGTTCTGGTACATGATATCATATGGATGGAACCTTGAAGACTTCATGCTGCATGAAATAAGCCAAATAAAAATGGACATATACTGTGAGATTACTTACATGAAATATCTAGAACAGGAAAATTATTTGGTTTGTTCCTTTGGCAAGGTCATCTCTTCTTGTTTCCAACTATAGGTTGTAATTTTTTGCTGTTGTCTAGGTATATGAATATATTGGTGAATTTATTCTGATGTTCAATTTCTTTCTCTTGCCTAGTGTTTTTTCTTCATAGGTCTTCTTAGTTTTGAT
>PVKH010009497.1:0-18783 GCA_004027955.1 Chaetophractus vellerosus
ACCTCTCCTGGTCAGGTTGAGTTTCCTTCTGAAATTCAAATGGGACCCTGGTGATTGAACTCAACTAGAACAATGACTCTTAACCTTTTCCAGACAACCCTCTCCTCCCAAGGGACCCTAAATAGGCTCTTGGAAGACTTTTAAGCTCTTCCTACTGCCTGCCTCCCTTAAGGGAGTTGAAATTTTGATAGTTTTCCTCACAGGTGTAGTCAACTGCCTGACTCCACCCTCTCCCAGACCAAGTTTCTCTCTCCCAGGGCAGTTAGGTAAATCAGGCTGCCTCAGCAGATTCACCTCTATCTTCTTCCTGGTGCCACCTCGAGCAAGTTGGTATGCTCCCCAAATTTCAAAGGGGATCCAGGCAACCAAACTCACCAAAAGGAAACACCTCTCCTCTTTTTGCCAGAAACATTCCACTCTTGGAGTATGTTCCCTTCTGCTGAGTGGCCAGCAGGAGTTGCGGCTCACAGCAGCTTTTTGTCCTGAGGGTGGGGCTTAGCCATCTGCCATTTCCAGTCACTTGGGTGAGAAACTCACAGTTTTACCTTAAGCAATTTATCTCTTTGTCCAGCTCCCTCCAGATCAGTGCCCTGAAGCCTCCTGCTCTGGGTGTTTCCAAATCAGCTCCCTTGGGAAGGATCTTGCCCCCATTCAACATTTTTTTGTGAGGGAGATGGTGAGTGCCCACTTAAACCAATGCCATCTTGCCACCTCTCCTGCTCTCCAGCACTTAACCTTATCATGTTTCTGTTGTATATGACAGATCCCTTTTCTCATGCTGCTTTCAGTATTATCTCTTTGTCTTTAGAATTTGACAATTTAAAAAAAAAAAGTTATATACCCCACCCTTTCTGCTTGCTCTTGCTGTGTGTCCATTCTTCTGTGTTTTTTCTATGTCTGCTTCTTGTCTCCCCGCTTCTTTGCGGTGAAACACCAAGTCGGCCCTCCCTGGCAGCAGCTTGCTCCGTTCCTGGGTGGCTCCACTCCACTTTCATGGGTTGCTCTGCTCCATGTTTTGCGGGCAGCAGTCCTCCATGTTTTTTGCAGGCTGCCTGGCTTCCGCGGTTCACAGGAGGCAGCTCCGCTTTTCACGAGAGACTTTGCCATGCCCATGGGGGTTCTGCCCTGCCCGTGGTTGCTTCTTGCCTTTCCCACGGTGGCTCTGCCCTGCCCACATGGCTTGCCTTTCTTAAGGCCATCTGCCCGCTCAGAGAGGTCCCTGGGAACCAAACCCAGGGCCTCCCATATGGTACCCCAGCACGCTCTTTATCCACTGAGCTATCTAGCTGGGCCCAGAATTTGACAATTTTTAAGCATGTAGGTTGGAATACATCTGCTAGAGTTTATGCTGTTTGTAGTATACTGTGCTTCCTGAACATATATGTACATGTTCCTCAAAAAAGCTAAGAAATGTTCAGCCATTATTTCCTCCAAAACTCCTTCTGTCTCCTTTCCCTGCTCTTCTTCATCTGGGTTACCTATAATGTATATGTTTGGGCATTTTTTGTTGTCATTCAATTCCCTGCATCCCTGTTAAATTTTTCTTTCTTTTTATCTATATGTTCTACTATCTGTCTGAATTCAGATGTACTATTTTTGACATCACAATTCTTTACTCTGCCTGTTAAATTCTGTTGTATATGTGTCCATCATAGTTTTCTTGCATTGTGCCTTTCATCATCAGATCCTTCATTTTTTATGTATGTTTATAATTTCTTCAGTATGTTCCCTTAGTATCTTCATAATAGCCTTTATCTCTTCCTTCACTTCATTAAGTTGATTCAGGTTTTATGCTTGGATATATTTGATTAGTTGGTTCATATACTGCATCACCTCCCTTGTTTTTAATTTGTTCATTAGATTGAACCATGTCTTCTTGTTCTTTTCGTTATGGCCTGTCATTTTTTATTGGTGTTTGAACATCTGTTTATCTTGATGGGCTTATTCAGATAGATACACTCTCTTTCTATTCCTTTTTGGCACTTGCCTTGATTTATTCTACATCCTTGTAGTTGTCTGTGTTCCAGTTTTAAACCAATCTCTTTGTCTCTCTCTCCCTCTCCCTTCTAGGTGATGTGTAGCACTCTCTTGGTCTGTAGGTCCCTAAAGCAGCTCCCTTGGATAGCTTTTTGCCCTTCTCCCATTGTTTTTGTGTGATAGTTGTGTCCTGCCTACATGCTTCAATGCCATCTTACCAGAAGTCTCCCGAATGTGTGATTTTTATAACCATATACAGTAGGTCAGTAGTATCTTAAACACTGAGTAATGTTTGGATAGTTACTAAAATTATCTGCTTAATGTAATGCCTTTACTTTTAAAAATGAGGATATTATGAGAAACCACATATAATTGAAATGATATTATTGAAAAGCTTTGCACAGAAATATATTTCAACCTCTTGAAATTCCTTTGGGTATACCCAATATAATGAAATCAACATTATTGTTAGTAGCAGCAGCAATATTAGTAGAAATTAAAATTGTCATGAAAAATGTACACTACCTTTGTAATACAAAGGAATTGTATATAAAATACTAATAAAATACAAATTCTAAATTTTATAGTTATAAATCCTTAATACTAGGTATTCTGCAAAATAAAATTAAATAGTACTGAAATATGACTTAAAGATAACAACTTTTTCAATTGAAATATAATTAATATTGAAACATTTTTCCTTTTTAATCAGAAGTGCCACAAGGCAAGCACAATTAAAGATGTTGAAGCCAGCATATGTATTTAAGAAAAAAGATATTTCAGTAATCTAGTAAAGCATAATTGGGCTAGATCTGTAAAAAATGTTAATCCTTCAAAAATTTTGGAATTCATGCCTGATGGTGGAAGGATGCTTTGTAGGGGAATGTGTGCATGTGTAAAACTTAAGTGCAGTGATAGCAAGGGAACTCTGGCTGCACACTGCCATGAAGAAAATGGAAATGATTAGATTCTGATTCAAGTATAGCATTAATGGATGATGAGGCAATGGAGGAAAGAAAGGATTGAATAAATAGTTGTGAGAAAAAACTGAAGTTATAGTAAATGTGGAATAATATTTTAGTCTCATATGGAATAAAACTATTATCAGAAGATCCTAGGATTATACATGAACTTTGTTATAGAAACTATTTCTGGTACATTCTGCCATGGATGGGAAGATAAGAGAAGTCATCCCAGTTCTATGGCACATGAAGGGAACCAGTAACAGCTGTGCAGTGTTCAAGCCCACTGGGTGATATGGAAACTTTTAAAGAGCATATCTGGATTACCATTTGATATTTGAGAAAACCTAAAATAATTGTTGGATGTATCCAGGCAAAGTTTTTAAAAGAACTTTTCAAAAATATTGTGAATGTGGCACAATGACAGAAAGATTGTTGGAACTTGATCTCATATTAAATTATTTCATTTGTTTAGATTACTTTCTCTTGTTAAGGTTGAAGTTAATATATCTCATACTAGATAATGCCATGCCAGAAGAAAATATTGAGTCTTTTGGGCTAGAGAAAAACTCTTTTGTAAAAAGATTCCCAAGCATTCACATATAAGTCTGGTCTAATTAATAACATGATTAGAACTAAGAATCTACTCTGGGTTTGAGGACTCAGTAAGGATATAGCACTGAGAACTGTGCCAATTTGGCAATCCTGAAGAGTTGTTTCTCTCATTAAAAAGGGGGAGTACATAGGTTTGCAGCAGGACATGATTTTGAGTGTCCCATCCATGGTACATTGCATATCTCTTTCCTCTTTGGCTTCAGTCCAGAAAAGCTGTCCATGATTTTTCCTGATGAATTTTTCAGTATCTATTTCAATAAACAACAAACTTCAGATAGTTTTAATCTGCACATGGCTGGCCGTTGAGTGTTCCTAGTATTAGCAGGATGAGTGTAATAGATTTTATTCTTCTCCAAGCAGAACCCAGTCAATGTACCAGGTATTAGCATTACATGATCTCTCCCTTTACCATCAACTACAAATTTCTAATATTTAAGATATCCAAAAGAATCTGTCCCTCATTGTGTTAACATATACACTGTCACCTAAGGCTTCCTCTTCTCTTCGTTAGAAACAAATTTTCAAATATTGATTTCAAACTTTATTATGATGAATTCATGAGTAACTTCCTATTATCTTCATTGCAGATATTCATACATTTTGTTTCTCCTTGCTATTATTTTGATGATGTATTCATCAGGATGAGAGAGAAATGCATTTAACTGATACTAAATGTCTATGGAAGATGTTGAAAAGATATATGATATGAAAATGTGTGCATTTTAAGAAAAATACAGAAATGATTTCTAAACATTGAGTAAGTAAACAGATGGGTGGATACTGGTTAGGTTTCAGTTATGTGATTCTCAAATGAACTCAGGAACTATGGCTTGATCTTAAGAGCATTTATAGTTCTCTTTAAGTCCTTTTTTTTTCAATTCTTCCTTACATTAACATGCAACAATCATGGCTTCAACGACAGCTTATCTGTGTCCCAGGCTAGAAATATGAAAGCCAGCTCTTCCCATCATTCTAGATATTAAGAAATGTATGGTTTAAATATATCCAAGCAAGAAGGACAAAATCAACTAGTGAATTAGTTGATTGGTAAAACCCAGCTTATGCAGTCAGTTCAATTCTTATATATAGTATGTTTTCACATGGTATGGTGTGAAGTCTTCTGTAGAGCTAACAGCTCTCATGGGCTGCTTCTCAAATATTGAGCAATTAAGAAGGCACAAATTTGTTCCAGAAACATATGGCCATGCATATTTGTCTATTATCCAGGAGAAAATATGTGTATAACTCTTGGAAATAAGAATAGATTTAGTGAGTCAATTTTAAAGGATTAACTGGAACATATAGTAGTAGCAATATTTCTCTCTTTATATGTTTCCAACTTCCTATATATATACATATATATGTATATATACATACATATGCATTAACTCATGAATTATAGTTTTAGTGGTTATGATTATAAAAAATTTGTCTCGCTACAAAGTGATGCCTATTGTTTTCTGGGTATTCAAATATTTAATAGTATTACAGTATGTTTGATATACTTTGAATTATTCTTAATATTTAGTACAGTTTCCTTTAGGATGATTGTACTCCAGTACTCCAATGATATAAAGGTTGAGGATGTAGCAAGATTAGTCAAATAAAAGGCAAAGAAGACAGAATGTGGACATAAGAGCTTGAGTATATTTGCTTTAAACTGTTTTCTCTTGGACATTGGATAGAGGCTGTCCAAAAAGTTTTGGTTCCAGACTGAAGAGCTATAGCTAACACACAAAAGATTTTAAACATGAATTTGCACTAAATCCAATAAAGAATTGTAGGTTAACTCAAGGATAGTATCTAATTATTTTGATACAATGCTACACTATTTTTCAAACTGACTGTACAAATACTCATATCAGCACAATGTCAGTGTTCTATTTGCTCAAATTACTCAGTTTGATTATCCTGTTTTCAATATTACATTCTTTAATCCAGTCACATTTGGTTTATTTATGTTCATAAATGTAAATGCAATTTTATTTTTTAAATACATCTAATCAAATTCCTGGCAGAATTTACTGAAATATACATACAATTTCCACTCAGTACAGTACTAAATTTCTAATTGTGTATATATATACATATATACAAAATATATTATTTCTTTCTTTGAAATATGTATTATATTTGGGATTCCTATGAAATTCAGGACCACTTTGTCAAATTCTAAAGAAAAATATTTGCTTGGGCTTTTTTCTGACATCATTTTATAAATTAATATAAGTGATACATTTAAAATATTGAGTCTATGAATCAATAAATTTGATTATGAACTACATCAATTTAGTTCCTCTTTAACATCTCTCTATGAATTTTTAAAATTTCCTCCTTAATATCTTGAATTTCTCTGCTATCTACCTGCTATAAATATTTCATGCTATTTTAAAATGTCTCCTTTAAACACATCTTCTATTTTTTCACTTGTCTGTATATTTTTCCCATTACATTATTGACATTTTGCACGCAATTAACTTCTCAACCAGATTAAAATATTATTTCCATGAAATTTGTGTATATTTTTATTTATGCTTCACTTTCACATTAAATCTGATGCTAATACAGTGCTGTTTCTTC
Source organism: Chaetophractus vellerosus (assembly GCA_004027955.1). Classification (NCBI taxonomy): domain Eukaryota; kingdom Metazoa; phylum Chordata; class Mammalia; order Cingulata; family Chlamyphoridae; genus Chaetophractus; species Chaetophractus vellerosus. The sequence continues at coordinate 6,135 of PVKH010009497.1, forward strand.
TATGCAAATTCCTGTATATTTTATTTTCTTTGTCTTGCCACACTTGCTGCTTTTATTGCTGGTGAAAGTGGCCATTGCTTATTCTGTACTCATTGGCAAGTCTCTGTTTTCTTCTATATTTCAAACCCTTTTCTCTCTTTTTGTCTTTATTTCTTGACATTTTCTGCACAATAAGTTCCTATACTGCATTTGATTTCTTTCATGATAATATTTGTAAAGTGTGAGAAATTGTCTCATTATTCACTTCTCATTGCACACTGTTCTCCATATTTTATGAGTTTATTGAAATGAATATTTTGATTTTTTTTATTTCCATTATGCTTAATTGTTTTGTGCAGATGTGTAGATATGTTTACATTTATGAGGGTATATTATTAAAAATAATGAACACAAATGGTCTCATATCATGTCAGAAGCAACTGTACTGTGTATTATTATGGGCTTTCTGTGACTAGTGTTATTTAGACTTCTTTTCTGCATCAACATTACTTACAGAACTTGTAAACTGAAATAATTGACCTGAGCTTCAGAATGGAGAGAACATCTGATAGTTCCATATGTTCCAAATGAGAAAGAATCAAAAATATCCTTTCTGTTTTCTTTAGGAAAATTATTTGTTACCCTTTGATTTGGAAAATCTTCCTGATACCAACATTTAGGAATGAGGAGTTGTCTTCTAAAAGATTTGTCCATTGATTCAATATCCACCTCAAGAGTCATTTCAGTCTGCATCTTCTGTAAAGATAGTGGCCTACTTCTGGGGAAATTATTGAAAACCTTCATCAGAGTTCAGAGTTTTCAGGCTTTCCTATGGAATTTATCATGTAAATACATTAATCCACAGTTACCTGATCCAATTCTTTAAATTCTTGTATGTACAATGTATATTTGTATATTATCCCACACATTGTTTCCCTGGAGAAGCTTGCCTAATATAGATTTTCTATTGATAATATTTCTTGAAAAACTGAATTTTAAGTAAGTGATTTCTGAATTGATTCTGGGGTTTAGGGAATGACCTTTATAATCAGATTGGATTCAAAGCCATTAATGACAATATTTCCAATAATCAAGATGTCACTCTAAACCATGGTATGAACTGACAATACAGAGGTGAAAAATACCATCATTGGATACCACTACTCAAATGCAAATAAGAGGAACAATTTTGAGTGATATTGTATTTGATTCCTTAACAGAATAGGTAGAGTTAGAAGCATAATAATGTTGCCAGATTGTTCCTAAATATGCCAGATATAGTTGTTAAAAACAGGGATGAACTCAAAGCTTCAAATTCTGAGCTTAAGCAAAGCATGAGGGACATGAAAGTTTCTAAGTATGCCCTGAAAGAAACTCTCTTTTAGCCACAGGCTTGAAGATTCTTTAAAACAGACTTGCAGTCACGTTTTGCAAGGGGCTGGTTTACAACAAAAATTAAATTTCCAACATTGCTGGATGTCTGCTGTTAAAGAGGGGGTGTTGATTCAAAAGGAATGAGATCCCCCAAATTACGGTAGGTACATATAGATAGAAAGGTTAATGGTGAAGACATTGAAACCATAGATTCTGATTAGTATTTTTTGCCAGGTAAAGTTATAATTGTATGCTTTGAGGAATTAGCCAATATGCCTACAGTTGGCCCTGAGGAATTAGGCATCCAAACTCCACTGGAGATCCTAAACAAACTTTGCCTGATAAACCTAGAGCAGCCTCCCCCAAAACTTCCTTAAAAACCTCTGTTTGAAGAGATTAATCCCTTTCACCAGATGAAAATGCAATAGAGTGCCCTGATTTGGTTTGCAAGATGCTGCTAATTCCTTTCACGAATCACCTCCACCACTCCTCATTTATACATATAACTAAACTGAAGTCCCAACAGTCCGCAAATGGTGACATACAAAGTATAACCCATGAAGAAGTGTGCTACACTCTTAAAAAGCTGCAGGATTTTTCTAATTTATGTGGAAAAATTAGGAGAAAATGTATGAGAAAAAATATTAAGGGTTTTGGATAATGGTGTAGAGAACATAAATTTCTATAAAGCTGAATTTATTGATATGGACCACTTAGCAGATATTGTGAATAAAATGTAGATTGGGGTGTTAGAAAAGGATCTAACAGTTTGTTCTGGTCCTTGCCTGAAACATGTACCAAAGGTGAGTTGCATTGCCTGAAGTTGAAATACAAGAATTGCCCTGGTAAAATATAGATCAGAGGATCCAAAGGCTTAGGGAAATTGGATGATTAGAATGGAGTTATCATGTAAGACCTGCTCACTCATTAAAGGAACATCCAGAGGATATGCTTTTCACCAAGAATGTGAGAAATAAATTGGTGAAAGAAACTCAATTATCCCTGAAAAGCTCTGTGGTATTTTCTACTCGGTAGGTCAAGCTAATACTGGGGGGAACTGCTGACACTGTACTTGGATCCTTAAAGACAATGGGGATGATCAGATGCTGGGTTGACAGAAATCAAGTGGCAGCACTGATCATGAAAGAAAGGTGGGTGTGGCTCTCATAATGGACAGCAAAGTCAAAGCAGGAATCAAAATAGTCTGACTTACAGAGACCAATGGTGTTGGTGATTTGGTCATGGTGTACCTAGTAGTAAAATTCCTGGGCTGCCTGCTAAATTCTTACTTGACCTGTGTAAGCACAGTTGATCTAGGTCAAATGAACAAAACTCTAAATTGAATCACAAAAGCAGAAGTCATCCCCCTCAATCAATTTACTGACTTGAGAAAGGTCACAGATACAGAACCCCTTAAATGATAGGAAGTCTAGTTCTCCTTGGGGAAAGACCATTCTGCATTAACAAAAAATACTGTCTTCTTGCCACCCTTTCTGAGTGAACCTATGCTCTTTTACTAGAATGCATTAAGGAAAGTGAAATAATCAGATATTACCTGGATTATTAGCCACTAAGTATTGACATTAATTCCAAAAGACCTAAAACATCCCTTGTTGTCCACCAGTGAGAATAAGGGATTTTGTAAGACAGGTGATCAATGGTGCTTTAGTTCAGGCCATCTCCCACTGGATCCTGTTAGTTCCTGGATCCATTATGTGGCCATTTCTCCAGTTTCATAATGTATAATTCAATTACAAATACTCAGAAACTACCAGAATACCCACAATGGTTCTCTGACTTATGGTGTGAGGGCAATTATGGAAGGAAAGGCCACATGGAAGTCCCTAGAACTGCCTCTATGAAGGAAAATAGTAAATGGAAACAATACTGCATTCCTGGAGGGGTTTAAGAGAGTAGAGCCATGAATTAAGACTTGAAGAATTCAAGGGTGGTGTTTACAACTGCATCCCTATTCAATTATTCCATTTGTCCTGTGCAGAAAACAGATGGATCTTGGGTGTGACAAAGGATTATTGTAAACCAATCCAGGTGATCACTTCAGTTTCAGCTCTTGTTATGGTTTTGGTATCACTGTGTGAGTAACTTAACAGTTTGCCTGGTAACTAATATGTAGCTATTTATCTGCCAAATGCTTTTTCCCCACTTCTGTTATCAAAGACCAGCAGTAATGGTTTTCTTTCCACATGATGGCCAACAATACACCTTCACTGTCTGAATTTTGTGGTATATCATCTCTCCAGCCATATGTCACAATTTAGTCTGAAGGGATGTTGTTCACCTTTCCCACCCATAAAACTTCACATTAGTTCATAATAATGAAAATATCATTTTCATTGGAAATAATGAGCAAGAAAGAGCAATTACTCTAGACTTATTCGAAAGGAATTTGCATCTCAGACGGTGGGAGATAAATCCAACAAAAAGTGTAGGGTCAGTCCCTCCACATCAGATATATTTTTAAATGTTCAGTCATATGGGTCATATTGAGATACCCCTTCTTAGGTGAAAGATATTATGGCATCTAGCCCCTCATACAACCAAAAAGAGTCACAATGTCTAGTTGCCTCCTATGGACTTTGCAGGCAACATTTTTAAAAAATTTGGATTTGATACCCTGGCCTTTTACTGATTTACTGAAAATTTTTTGGTTTTGAGTGAGAACCAGAACAAGAGGCAGCTCTGCAATATGCCCATTGTGTGCAAGCTGCCGTGCCACTTGGGCCATGGGATCCAATATATCTAATGTTGTTGGAATTTTCAGTGGCAAATAGAGATATTATCTGTAACCTCTTTAGGCCCCAATAGGAGAGTGACAGTAAAGAGACTTAGGATTTTGAAACAAAGACCTGAAATCCTCTATAGCTAACTACTATCCCTTAGAGAAACAGCTTTTAACCTTTTGCTTGTTCTTGATAGAGACAAAAATTTTAAACATAGGCTAAAATATTACCATAAGCATTGAGTTTCCTATCATGAAGTGGATGCTGTCAGACACACCAACCCATAAAGTTGGACACACACAACAGCAATCCATCATCAAATGGAAGTGGGATATATGAAATCAGGCTGTGCAAGCACTGAAGACACAAGTAAGTTACCAGAGGAAATGGCCCAAATGCCACTGGCCTCCAATCCTGACACATTATCCTCTTTTACCTAGGCCTCAACCATTGACACTTGAGTAGTTCCTTATATTCAATTGAATGAGGAAGAACACTCAGGCCTGGTTTACAGATGACTCTTTAATATACAAGTTATACCTGGAAGTGGACACCTGTAACAATACAGGTCCTTTCTTGATAATCCTTGAAGGACAGTAGTAATAGGAAATGCTTCCAGTAGGCAAATATTTGATTATTTTCCCTCACTGTTCAATTTGTCTGTAAGGAGAACTGATCTGAGATGCATTTGTATATAGATTCATGGGGTCTGGCTAGTGTTTTGCATGTATGGCCAAGGACTTGGAAGTAACAAGATAAGAGAATAGGTGAAAAACAGGTTTGGGGAGAATTATGTAGTGGGAAATAAAAAACAAAACATGGACACATTTGTTTCACCTTTTAATTCTCACCAGAGTGTGACTTCAGAGGAGGATTTTAGTAATCAGGTTGGGCATGACCCAATCTGTGGATATCAGTCTGCTTCTTTCTCTAGTCACTCCTGTCATTGCCCAATGGTTTCATGAACAGAGTGGCCATGGAGGTAGGGATGGAGCTTTTGCATGGGTTCAGCTCCAAAGACTTGCACTCAGCAAGGATGACCAGGCTACAGCCACTGTTGAGTGTCCAATCTACCAGGAGCACAGACCAGCACTCTGATATGGGATCATTCTCCATGGTGGTCAGTATGTTACCTAGTGACAGGTTGACTAAGCTGAGCCATTGCATTATGGAAGAAGCAGCATTTTGTTTTAACATAAGTAGATACATACTTTGGAAAAGGTTTTGCCTTCTTGCATGCAAAATTTCTAACATCTGTGATTGTTAGCTGTAGAATGCCTTGTCCATAGTTGTGATATTCCACACAGCATTGCTTCTGATCAAGGAAACCTCATCCCAGTAAATTAAATGTGGGTATGGGCACATGCTCATGGAATTCACTGGTCTTATCATCTTTCCCAGCATACTGATGTAACTGGATTGAAAGAATGGTGGGATAGTCTTTTGAAGATTCACATATAGGCGAACTGGGAGGCAATACATTATAAGGCTCAGTCAAAGTTCTCCAATAGACTGAATACTCTCTAAATCAGTGTGCAGTCTCCTCAGTTTTATTCTTCCCTAGCCAGGATTCATGGGTCTAGGAAAAAAGGGTTGGAAGTAGGAATGGCACCACTTATCATTACCCTTAGTTATCCAGTTGAAAAATGTTTGCTCCCTGTCCCTGCAATGCTAAGTTCTGCTTGTCTACCGTTCTTAATGTCAGAAAGAGAAGCACTTCCACCATTGGAAACAATAATTCCATTGAACTGGAAGTTAAGACTGCTAACCAGATACTTTGGTTTCTTCATGCTGCTGAATCAACAGACAGAAAAAAAAGAAAGGAGTTAGTGTGCTGGCTGAGGTGATCAATTCTTATCAATGGGAAATAGAGTGCTAATAAACAATGGAGGTACAGAAGAATTTGACTGGAATACAGGAAACCCTTCCAGTATCTTTTAGTATTTCCATGCCTTTTGATAAAATCAATGAAAAATTGCAATATCCCAATCTGGATGGATCACTAATGACCCAGAAACTTCAGGAATGTAGGTTTGGGTCAATATCCCAAGAAAAGAATTATGAGCCAGCTGAGGTAATTGCAGTTAAAGGAAATATGGATTGTATGGTGGAAGAAAGTTATAAAAACAAGCTGTGAGTATGTTACCAATTAAATAAATGACAACTTTATATCATTTATGGATATTTATCCTGGTTTTATTATGAATATATATATCTTTATTTTCTTCCCTTCATTATCCCTTTATCATATAGTAGAAGTTGTATTAACATAATGTTAAAGAACTAAAATTACAGGATACCAAAGCTATGAGAAAATATTACCCATCTTATAGGGGAAAAGTTAGTGTGTTTCCAGTTTCACAGCAGAAACTTGTATTACTTTAAGCAAAAATATGACATTTGTTTTTATTTAGACATTACATATACTTTAAAGATATGTGTGTGTGTTCCAAGATGATAAGGAGTGGGCTGTGATGTTTAAGTTCATGCAAAAGATGTTTAACATTGATCAATAGATGGAACAACTACACAGAATACCAATAAGGAAGTAGAGAACTTGACTAATATGATGCAAGAACTAGACCTAACAGACATATACAGAATATTGCACCTTTTGGCAGTTTAATATTGTTTATAAATTCCAAAAGAAGATATTGGATTATGTTTGTAAAATGGTCTGTTCCTCCAGGCATATTACAATATATTGGATTCTGAGGTTTCAGTTTTTAAATAATGATTAAGGCTTTGATTGGGCCTTGTTGGTAGGATGTTGCATCCCCACCCCCTTGGTGGGTGGGGACTCACAGAGTAAAGACATGACTGTGGACCAGAATTGAGAGTTTTGAGCTGGATTCCAGGAAGTAAACACATAGGAGAATGCAGAGAAGCTGAACCCTGAGAGAATTGAGCCCCAGGGAGTGAGACAGAGCCATTCACCTGATAGCCTACAGCTGACCTTGTGGAGATAGCAGAGCAGTTGAGGCCAGAGAGAGGCAAGCCCTGGGGAGAGGAACACAGGAAGCTTGAACCCTTGCAGACATCTGCAGCCATCTTGTGCCAACATGTGGCAATAGATTTTGGTGAGGGAGGTAAATTGCACTTTATGGCCTGGTGATTGTAAGCTTCTAAGCTAAATAAATACTCTGTATAAAAACCAAATGAGTTCTGGTATTTTGCATCAGCAGGCCTTTGGCTGACTAATACAGAATTTGGTACCAAGGACTGGGGAAGTGCTTTCCAATCACCAAAATGCTGGAATGGTTTTATAAATGGGTAGGGGGTATTTTTTTGAGGAATTGTGAAATGCTTAGTAGAAAAGACCCACAGTGCTTTGATGAGACTGTTGATAGTATTGTGGACTCTAAAGGGACTTTTTATGAAGCCTTAGAAATACATGATGAAACTATTGGAAACTGGAGGAAAGGTGATCCATGTTTTAAAGTTGCAGAGAACTTAGCAAGATTAATTCCTAGTGTTTTATGGAAGGCAACATTTTAAAATGGTAAGCTTGGGCATTTACCTGAAGAACTTTCCAAAGCAAACTCAGAGAATGCAGTTTGGCTTCTCCTTGCATTTTATAGAAAATGCTAGATAAGTGAGATAAGCTGAGAACTGAAATGTTGGGAACAAAGAAAACAGACACTGATTCTTGAACTTTCAAGTCTCTGGAAATCAAGCCCCCAGATGATAGTGCTTCTTTTGAAGACTTAACAAAACTTGGACTTGTAAATCAGGATTGAAAATGCAGTTATCTCAGAAAGACTTGTGGATAGACTATCTGATGGCTTGGACACCTGCTTCTTGCATGCTAAACTAACCAAATTTTGAGAGAGCTATATGTACAAAATCACTGTCAGCTTGGAATAACAGGGACATAAAAGGGAGAATTGAAGGGGAAATAACTTCAAGGGGAAAACCATGGAAGCTGAGACCTGGAGTTAAGACATCACCTTGGGAAAAGAGAGGAACCCCACCCATGTATACAGAGAGGATGAGTTTGACCTGGCAGTTGAGGAGAGGGGATGTTCCCACCTGATGTTCAGGGAGAGTTTTGTCACCTCAGGGTACAGAGATTGGGGGAGCACATTCCAAAAAATTAGGGAAATTGAGTTCAATGTCCCATAGTTCTGAGAGGGGTGGGCCTGTCCACCATGGATTAGGGGAGGCCAGGCCATCAACTCCTTTCTCTGAGAATGTTGAACCTATATGATAAATGTTATGGAGGTTGTTGTCTTCACTTCACTTTACTAGGGAGGTAAATACTTTAACCCCAAAATTGGGTAAAGTGTGGCAATCACCTGAATGCACTTGGATGGTGAAGTCTGGACCTTGGTCACCACCCACATGTTTGATAAGGGTGGAACCTAGAAAATGGTTTTTGGGTAAGCCTGTGGACAGGGTGGGTCCCTGTGTAGACCCAGATAAAGAAACCATCATCTTAAGAATGATTATCAGACTTTTACATCTAATGAAGTAAGCCCTGAAGGTTTACTGAATTGTAGATGACCCATGACTCATGTTTCCCTCCCAATTTCTCCTTATGATAATAAAAATGTCTATCTTTTGTCTGTCCATTTGTGTTTTGAAAGCAGATAAATTGTTTTGTAAGTTTCAGAGGTCTACACAAAATGGGACTTTGCCCCAAGACACACTATTTCTTTAAACTGATTATGAAATGATTTTCTCTTAGTAATGTTACTGAAATAAGGTGTTTCAAATATTTAATATCTTTTTGGTGTGTGGAGTGTGACAGTTTGATATTGTTTCTGAATTCCAAAAGTAGATATTGGATAATGTTTGTAAACTGGTCTGTACCTCCAGGCATATTAGATTATATTGGATTGTGAGGTTTCACTTTTTAAATGATTAAGGGTTTCATTGGGCCATGTCAGTATGACATTGCATCCCCATGCCCTTGGTGGATGGAGACTCATAGAGACAAGACATGGCAAAGTACAAGTGTTGAGTGTTTTGAGCTGGAGCCTGGAAAGTAAACACACAGGATAATGCAGAGCAGCTGAACCTGGAAAGAATGGAGCCCCTGAGAGAGAGACAGAGCCATTCACCTGATAGCCTATAGTTGGACTTGTGGAGATAAGAGAGCAGCTGAGCTTCATAGAGACATCAGCCCCTGGAAGAGAGGAACCCAGGAAGCCTGAACCCTTCCAGATGTCAGCAGACATCTTGCTCCAACATATGGCCATAGACTTTTATGAAGGAGGTAAATTATGCTTTATGGCATGAAAAGTGTAAGCTTCTACCCCAAATAAATATCTTTTATAAAAACCAACCAATTTCTGGTATTTTGTATCATCACCCCTTTGGCTGACTAATACACACCCCAATACAACAGGGTATACATTATTTTAAATTGCATATGGATCACACTCCAGATCTATTTTGAGTTGCAAAACAAGTTCTGATAAATTACATATATTGGAATTATACAAATAAATTTCTCTGACCAAAATGGAATGAGCAGGATAGTACCCAGTAGAAAATTGGAAATTTCACAAATATATAGCATTTAAATAACACACTCAAACAACCAGAGTATCAAAGAAGAAATTGAAAGGGAAATCAGTAAATTTCTTAAGATGAATGAAAATGAGATAAAAGCATAATAACACTTGGGATGCAGTGAAGGCATTGATGGGAGGGAAATTTATAGCCATAAATACTCATATTAAAAAAGAAAGACAGGAACCAGATGTAGCTCAACTGATAGGGTTCTGGTTTACCACATGGGAGGCCCTGAGTTTGGCACCTGGGGCCTCCTCAAGCACACAGTCTGCTGTGCAGTAAGCTGACTCAGAAGGATGGTGCAGCAGGCCAAGACAGGCAGACACAGAAGAATGCAAAATAAATTAAATAAATAAAAAATGAACACAGTGAGAACAAGCAACAAGGGAGGGATATATAACAAATAAAAAATAAATCTTTTTAAAAAAAGAAAGGTAAAATCAATGATCTATTTGCACAACTGGAAGAACTAGAAAAAGAACAGCAAACTAATCTCAAAGCAAGGAGAGGAAAGAATTCATAAAGATTAGAGCAGAAATAAACAAAATTGAGAATAAAATATAGCAATAGAGTGAAAAAATAAGGCCGAAAGTTGGTTCTTTGAAAAAAATCCATAAAATTGACAAATCCTTAGTTTGACTGACAGAGAAAACAAGAAAGAAGAAATAAATAAAATCAGAAATGAGAAGGTGGACTTTACTACACCCTCCAAAAAATCAAATGGATCATAAAACCATGCCAAGAACTGTATGTCAGAAAATTAGACAATTTAGAGGAAATGAACAAATTCCTAAAAACAAAGAAATATAGTACACTGACTATAATGTCATTTTTTGAAAAAATAATTCATTGTTTTATTTTATATATTTTCAAAAATTAACCAAAAAACGGGGTTCACTGAGAGGTAGTATTGTTGTCAGGCTCTCTATACATATACTGAAAGATGGTGGTGTGACTTTGGCAATACCAGATCAATGTTTCCAAACATAAATGTATCATCATATTTACAGAAAGAAAGAACTCTGTAAGGAAAAGAAAACTTTATCAGATGATTTGATTGGACTGTGGATAGAACCAAATAACTTGTTTTAGTCAGGTACAGCATGTCCTACTGTAAAAAAATGAATGTATAAATAGATTGGCTCAAAAAAGGAGTAAGTATTGTCCATGATGCACAAATGCAGACTTTAGCTGACTAGGGTTTATGGGTGTCTCTTTTCCATGAAGTATCTCAGGAACACAGATTTCATCTCTGCTGGTCTACTTTCTCACAAGTTGTTGTCCTCTTCTGCATGTATTAAGAAGATTCAGACAGAATTCCTTCCACATTCAAGTAGGAGGGAAATATGAGGTTTTCACATCTGGAAAAGAATTCCTTTGTGCTTTTTTTTGACAATTTTTAAAATTTATATATATATATTTTTTGGGGGGGAGGGATACATTGATTACATAAATGTTACACAGAACTTTTAAGAGTACACATATGTCACCCTCCCACACCTCCCACAACCTCCCACACATATATCCTTCATCAGTGTAATGGTTTGAGTTTGATTTAATTATAAATTACAAAAATATAGATTAGATTATGTTTGTAAACTAATCTGTTCATCTGGGCATGATTAAGTTAGGATTAGGGTGTTAACTGCCAGTCAGTGGGACATTGAGCCCCACCCCTCAGTGGGCATGGTCTCAAGTATAAAAGGCTAGATAAGAGACAGCAGATTGAGAAATGCAGATTGAGAGAAGCAGGATGAGAGAAGCAGGAGATTTGGAGAAGGAGATTTGAGAAGCAGTTCTGATGTTGGAGTGAGCCGATCGCCGGATAGTTTACAGCTGAACTCGTGACGGAAACAGAAGCTAAGCCCGGAGAGAAATGCAGCCCCGGTAACAGAGGAACCCAGAAGCCTGAACCCTGGAGATGTCGGCAGCCATCTTGCTCCAACACGTGGACTTTGGTATGGGAAGAAATTTATGCTTTGTGGCCTGGTAACTGTAAGCTTCTACCACAAATAAATACCCTTTATAGAGACTGAACAATTTTGGTGTATTTCAAAAGGCACTCCTGTGGCTGACCAAAATAATCAGTGTGGCATAATGCCTGTGATAGATATACACATTTGGGGGCTTTGCCATCAAGCATGGATCACAGGTCAGGCTGTAAACCACCCTCTCTCCCATACAGTTCTGCATGATACATGATGATATAAAATGGCCTATATCCTCCATTGTAACACCACCCATGATTATTCCCAACACCCAAAAAAAAACCCTGTATTACACTTGCCCTTCTCTCTCCCTGCCCCCAAAGTATCCAGTGACCATGGCTTCACATAATTTTGTAATTTCTTCCATTGCATGTATCACAAGTCTACAGCAGGACACCAACAAGTCCATTCTAGTCCATAGTTCTTCCCCCAATCCTGAGGAGTCTGGAATGGTGTTCTAGTCAGGGTTCTCTCAGGAAACAGAATCAACATGAGATCTCTGTTAAAAATATAATATTTTATAAGAGTCTCTCACATGACCATGGGGATACACAAGTCCAGGTTCCGCCGGCAGGCTGCAAGCCAGGGGCTCCAATGAAAGACTGATGAAGGGTCCTCGATGAGTTTGCTCCGATGAAAGACTGATGAAGGGTCCTCGATGAGTTCCTGGGAGAAGTTCACTGTCAACCCATGAGGTGGGAAATTCTCTCCGAATGTTGAAATCAGTTCCCTTTTATAAGCAGTAAACTGAATGGATAACAGCGTCATCCATTCTTGATCCAATCTTGCTGATTGCTGCAGATGCAATCAGCCATCCATGCAGTAAACTCAATTAGCCCCAGGCATGCTGTACCCAATGGCTGGGCACAATTACCTGGCCGAGTTGACACATTAGCCTAGCCATCACAGTCCACCCCTTGTCAACTCGGCAACCATACACATTACCCTAAACCATACTTAGTCTCTAAGAAAAGACAATAACATACAAGCATAAATATATATTTCCGCCTAACAATGTTTAACTCCAATGCGTACAACCGGAAA
>PVKH010009498.1:0-18777 GCA_004027955.1 Chaetophractus vellerosus
TTTAAATAAAATTTAAGGAAAATAGAAAATAATCATTATATAATATTTAGGGAAAAAGTGGAGTTAAAGTTATAAGGACTTACTGATCCTAATTTTATAGATACATGTTATGTGTGTTTAGGTATTATTTATGAATAAAAAGATTGAAAAACGCATTAAATAATAATTACTTTCATTGAATGGTATGGTTCTGAGTGTTTTTAATTTCCATAGTGTTCTAATTTTGACAAGGGGCTTGCTTTGTATTTTGTCATCAAAATACAAAAGTTATTACTACAAAAAAGGTGAAATTTCCAAAAACAAATGACAAGAACAAACTTACCTCTCCCAACCCATTTACTGATAATAAGAGGATAGCTGCTACGTTACACAAATTCCCTATGTGCTTCCAGAGAACCATGAATTTTTTGCCATCTAGGAAACCATTTGTTCCAAGTCTTGAAGAAACAGCCATGAAAAGGAGGAAGGAGATGAAGATTACAAAATATTTACAAGGCAGATTCTATTGACCCAATTTAGCCCCTAACTGTATTTCAGTAGTAAAATATTTGTAAAATGGCAGAAATTTTGCCATCGGTATGAGTATTCATGCACTATGCCAAGCATTGTGCCTAGAATTATTCCTAGCATTATTCCAAAAATCTGGAAAGAAGAGGACCACCTCCATCAACAAGAACTAACACTTTCCATTACAGAATCAGGAGCACTCCTGGCATCCAGAGGTTAGTGCTAGAGGCGGTGAAGTCTTCTCTCCCTTGGTCTCTTTCTTTCTCTTCCTACTCCTCCCCCTTCAGAGTCTGGCTTTATCCTACATCTGTGCTCAGTCTAGCAGATCAGGTTTCATGCCATTTCTTTTGAATCTGGATCACCAAGTCTCCTTCCCCCTGATTATTCACATTCTTCAATAGAGATCCTGAAAGAAAAGACATTTCTCTGTCATTGAAGAGATTACACCTCATAGCATAACTTGTGTTCACCATTACCCTAGAAACCCCCTTCAGACTGATGATGAGGCTGAAGAGGGATGAAAGGGATTAAAAAAAAAATAGACCTCGGTTTTGCCCTATTGATGTATTGGACAGAAGAAAGGGATGAAGCTGATGGATGAACTCACCTGGATACACAGGAATGGGTGCCTCACAGTTTTCTAATTGGGTGAAACTGAGATCTGCCCCATGGTAGAAGAGTCACTGTGGGAAAATGGGGGCAAAAATTTTTTTTGGGGGGGATGCATTTACTATCCTCAGTTGCTGGATCTCCAACTCTTTTAACCTTGACTTAAATCTTTATTGGATCCTGAATTAATTCTTTCCTTATGAGAAAATTGTTTTCCAGTAATTTCTGATTTTTCTTTTTAAGAGTTATCGTGTCCCCTCTTGGCAAGCAAGACATGAATTTATTTCTCAAAGAGTAAGAAGTATCCAATATCATTAAGAACACAATTGCTGTACTCATTTCAAAAAAGTTATACTTCCCATTTAGCTTACTGTTGGATTGATTTCAAAAATAAAAAATCAATATGTCTTCTGGTTAGTGCAAGGGCTAACAATGATGGGAAAGTCTAATGATGTTTGCAGATGGGCCTGTATACAGTGGTTTAGATACCATTAAATATCTGATGTGATAGTAAATAATAGAGGTGGGCATCTATTCTATCTATTCAAAAATTTAATTTTTGAAACATCTAAAAATGAAGGTAATCTCTGAAAGAATATACAAAGACACCCTTCAATCACTGTTAATATCATAGGAAGTACACACAAGTGTTAGCAACACATTTAAGAGAACTTCTTACCTATAAGCATGTTGTTCTGACTTAAAGGAATGGGGTAGGAAGATGCTACCCCCTTAATATGAAATGCCAGATAATATTTACTCTAGGCTTTGGGGGCAACAATTTTCTCTTTCCTCTGATTTCCCTCATTCCTTTCATTTCTTCTTCCATCCTTTCACCCAATAAATATTTATTTTACAATGTACCTGGCAAAGTATGTACTTTCTTGGTAAAATCTTTCCTAGATTTTTCTTACCTGCATTTGTTATAGAAGTTTTAAATCTAGATATCTAAAATTAGGGCATGGACAGGGAACACAAGGAGGCTTCTGATCTGCTTTAAATATAAGCCTCAGGCTTGCCTGTAACTTATCAAAGGAAGTCATCTCATCTCTATTTGGTCCTGCCCAGATCTCCATGAGTGTTGAGATGTTGAGTCAACACCTCAGTTAAATTAACATTGAACATTTGCCAGTTCCTCTCCATATCGCCCTTGCTAATCCAGTAATGATTTTTGGAGGGTGTGTATTATTTCTTGCCTTGAACGATGTTATTGTCTTTGGTGTTACCATCTCACTGCCTTTCTGAAGCACATGAGCAGGATGGTAGATTATATACTACCTGGATCACAGAAATTTAAATGATGATTTGTTTCAATTGCAATGGAAAATGAAGAGCCAAATTATTTTCGTCTGGTTCAACTATATCTCTTCATCACTAGTTTTCACATTAAAATAAATTACAATTTTATTTTCATATTTTGACTTTTTCTTATATATTGTGCACTGGCAATTAATTAGATTTAGCTATAAGTTGCCTCTACCCTTTTCCTTTTCTTTTGATAAACACCAGTTTTAATTTTAATTTTAATTGTTTGTATCTCTCTGCCTTCCTCTCTGAATTTTTATTGTTGTGTCTTTGTTTTGCTCAAGTTCTTTCTAGTAATTTGTTCAAGAAAAGTCAAAGGTTGGTAAATTTTCTTAGTGCTTATGCATCTGAAAATATGTTTGTTTTGTTCTTTTACTTGAATACTAACATTTAGTTATATTTCTTCAGAACATGATTCCATAGTCTTCTGGTGACTAGTGTTACTGATAAAAATTCTGATGCTAATTAGGTCCTCGTGTGTGTATAGGCAAGCTGTTATTTCTTTCTTCCAGAAAGCAATTGCGTTTTCCCTCTTCTCATTAGATTCTGAAACTTCATCATGATGTGCCCTTGTGTGGGTCTCTTTTGCACTAACCCAATATTCAATCATCAGACATGGTTTTTATTTAGCTATAGGAAGCTGATTTTCTTATTATTTCTTCCCTTCAATTCCCTCTGTTTTTTCCTTTTGAAACTCAAAATTGATAGGTCTTAAGACTTCTAGACCTAATCTCTCTGTGTCATAGATTTTCTCTCATACTTAATCCTCTTACCAGGTCTGCTTCTGCTCATTATGGGAAGAGGTGTGGTGTGAGGTTGACTTGTCTTCTGAGTATGAGAGCTCGCCATCCCTTCTTTGGTTCCTGCACCCTCCCTGGGGATCTCCCAGGTCTAAACTTCTTCTTCAAAGAAAAATATTTGTAGACTAGCCTTAGTTAGAAGATATAAGTCCTTTTCTAGCTTCTGCCTTTTTAGACACTGCCCTTGTCTTTCCAGTGCCTGTATTTATCATAAGCCACCTTTGGGCAATGGTCTGCAAGCCTTTAGGCAGACATTCTGAGGGCATCAGTCTGGAGCAAAAGGCACTTTTCTCATCTACTTTGTCAGGTTGATGAAGATAGAGCCCAAAGAGCTCAGCTGGGCTGGATGTAGTTCTTCATTTTGTTATTGTTGAGGCCTGCCCCATGGATTTCTGGACTCCAGGCTTGGGGTTTCTCAAGTACTTCATTGGACCTTGACACTTTGAATTTGGTGAATCCCCCCCAAAAGGCTATGTTTTTTAACTAATCCATTCCTGTGCATGTAAGACCCTTTGATTGCATTAGATTCTGTTAAGGGACCTT
The DNA here is from genome assembly GCA_004027955.1 of Chaetophractus vellerosus. Lineage (NCBI taxonomy): Eukaryota > Metazoa > Chordata > Mammalia > Cingulata > Chlamyphoridae > Chaetophractus > Chaetophractus vellerosus. The sequence continues at coordinate 3,765 of PVKH010009498.1, forward strand.
GATTAGATCCCTTGATTAGATCACTTTTGATTGGTCTCTGTCAGTGAGGCATGACTTGGGTTGGGTGTTCACCTTCTTGCTGGAGACACAGAGAAGAGACACACAGAAAAGAGGGCTCTGCCATGTGAGAGAGAGGACTCAAGGATCGCTAGCTGCTGAAGCAGAAGTATGAAGTCCCCAAGAGTCTGGGCCCACAGAGCAGTTCAAGGCTGAAGAAACAAACCACATACCTGATCACACATAGCTGGGTTCAGGGGAAAAGCTGAGCAACTGAGGCTGAGAGAGGAGGCCTGGAAAGAGACAAGTCATATGCCTGATTGCCCACAGCTGCCCTCCTGGAGACTGGTGAGCCTTGAGTGGAAGGTAGGGACCTCAGCAGAGATCGGCTGCCATCTTGCCTCATCACGTAGCAGGACACCAGGATCACCAGTAGCTGACCTTGGTGAGAAAGCATCACTGATTGTGCCTTGATTTGGACATTTTCACAGACTTGGAACTGTAATCTTTTACCCTAATAAATTTCTCATTATAAAAGCCAACCCCTTTATGATACTTTGCATTGGAAGTGCTGTGGCAAACTAAGCCAGACCTCCAATAATTTAGGTAAATATGTTATTTTTCCTCTACTTTTTTCTGTAAATCTTGTTTCACTTGCTTTTTATCCTTGGATAATTTCTAAAATTCTAGAGCTATGGATGGCATTGATTCTTACTTCCTTGTGATATTATATGATCTTTCTTTTTTGTATAAAAATAATTTTTTTATTTTTTTTATTTTTAAATACATTACTCTTTAAAGTAATATATTACTTTAAAGAGATTTTTAGGTTGGAGGGTATATAAGGCATTTGGACTCAATTCACTATTCAGACCATAAAAATTCCAAGCCAACAAGCTGCATACTCAACAAGGTTTTCCAGCCTCACTGCCTGTACATAAGGCAGATCCAAAGGTGAGGGTTTGCCTCCAGTACAATCATGGGCCATCTCTCTCCTAGGAACTTTCTTCTCAGATCAACTACAAAGCTCTGTGGCTCACTTCAGGTAAACCGAGAAGTTTCAAGTTATATTAAATTTTATTTTACAGTCTGGAACCTAGCAGTTCTCTTCCTTAATGCCTTTGTACTTGAAATCTTATTGCACTCACTTGCTTCCTAAGTTTTAAGGTATTGCTATCTCTATTTTGCATGGGTAGATTGAGGTGCAAGGTACTCATCTTGTATTCATTAAAGCCAGGACGGGCTATTATTAGGACCCAAGTGTCTTCATTTTCTAGGTCAGTGGCCTTTCCTGTTTTGTAGTACAGCACACGTATTCAGCACACTCCTGTGGGTTTCCTGGCACACTAAACACAAACTCCACTCTTTGACTTTAGCAGTCAAAGTGCATGTTGGAATGCACCCCAGGGTGTTTAACTTCTTTTTTTTTCTTTTTTTTTTTTTTTACTAAGAGGATTCATTTAATAAAAAGTGATAAGAGATGTTTACTGAGTGCTCGCTATGTCAGCCAATGTGCTAGTGCTTTACAGTATTGACTAAGTAATCCTCACAACTATGAATTAGGGACTATTATTATTCACGTCTCATAGATGAAGAAACTGAGAAAGAGAGATTAAGTGCTTCTGCAAATCTGTTTCACAGCTATATACAGGCAATGATGGTCTGACTCCATAGCGCATACTTTAAACTGTGGCCTAAATTCTTCCAGCTGCCTCTTTTTTACAGCCCACGAGCTAGAATATAATTTACCTTTTTAAAGTGATTACACTTTAAATGGTACTATATAAATATATAAGTACCTACAAATATCCTTAATTTTGCCTCTTGGCCCTGCAAAGTCTAAAACATTTACTTTCTGGCCCTTTAAGAAAAAATTCGCCAACCCCAGCAAGTCTAACCATGTGGCTATGATACACATACTTCTACATTTTATTACTAGCTACACTTAGTTGTGTTCTAGGTCACCATTAGTGGGTTGAGGCATGTAGTTGAGAAATGCTGATCATAATTGAGACTAGAAAGCAAGACCCAGCAATTTGTGTTTTTTATTGCCTCTCCTGTCCCTTCCATCCTCTCTACATGAATAAGGTCTTAACCTTATTAAAAATATATTAGAATGAACTGATAAAGTTACATCCTCTTTCTTCCTCCCCCCCTCCCCCTTTTAATGCACCTAGATTTTTCTAAGGCAACAGTGAAGGGATCGTGTAGAGACAGAGGAAATCTGAAAAGAAATCAGGAACTCTGTTTAGGATTTCAGCTTTTGTTTTTATAATCCATGTTAGCAGTTCCTCTGGGGATAGGAAGAGCATGAAACAACAGTGGGACATATATCTGGCCTTAAATCTGGAATAGGCCATCAGTTTCGCCATTGATTGGTAGGTGGGTAGAGACATCTGAGATCCCATGTTATTATCACAGAGATGCTTGGTAAGAATTTTCTTGGTAAGCGTGCAGTTAGGGTGGAGTGAGTTGTTTTATAAAGGATATTGTCATAAGGGTAGCATAATGCAGCATTTTCAAAGCATGATATAGACTGTGGGTTCTTGGAGTGCTATTATAACTGTTTGGGGTGGGGGAAGCAGGACACTCATATGGTTAATGAGTTTGAAAAAGTCTTGTTTAAATGAAGCCTTTCATAGTGCAGAAATTTCCCTGAGCCCATAATATGCTAATATCAGTTAGCAGTCTAAAGTAGAGGGTATAGCACACGGTGTTTTCTAAACTTACTAGATGATAAGCCTTTTTGGTTTGCTTCTTTTTAATCCAAGGACTTGTGTTCCAAGGATCACTGTTTGGGAAACATTGAATTTCTCTTTTCCACCCTAGAATTCTTTTCTGGCTGGTGAATCAGTACCTGTTGATTAGTCAGTGCACCTTTTTTTTCCTGGATAATGCAGAGCAATATTTATACATCTTCATTCTCCCATTCTTCTTTCCTATGTTAGATTCCATGCAGACCACCAGTCTTCTTTGTGCTTTTGACATTATTTCGTTCTTTTCATTTCAATGTACTTTTATAACCATAAAATTTTCAAGTTGACAAATCATTCCTCGTTGCTTTTCTTCTTGGTTTAACTGACTCCTGTGCACTCAAGCAGTTATCTTAATCTAATCATCCAGTTCTCCCTAAATCACAATGTAAAGGAGTGACAGTTAATTCCAACTAAGATGAGTGACTCTGCTAGGTTAAATCCCAGAGGCCTTCTGTAAACCAGTACTTAGGTTTGGGGGGTTGTAACACCTTGCACAGAGGCGTAGAATCTTTTGAACAACTGACCATTGTTCATGTAGAATAGAAAGCATCATCCAACATAAATAGACAGCTCTTACTTTTGAAGTTCTGTTTTAGATTCTCCTCAGGGATTGACTGAAGTGGATTTTGGTGGTTTTCTATTTTTAAACAATCTTCAGATAACAGAAAGTTACTGAATTCTCTAAATTAAGATCAGGCTCACCGTTTCTCACCTGGCAGACAACCTTGGCATTCTTGTTCCCACCCCAGTGCAGCAGAAATCAGCATTCCCTGTTTATAGCAGGGCTCCAAAAATGATAGCAATTTCCTCGTGCACATCGATTTCTCCTTACAGATGGGCAGCCTGTCGCTATAATCAGATCTGTCAGCTCTTGGTGAAGGAATTGGAAAGTGGCCTTACTCGTGTAGAAATCTAAATGTGACTTCTTGTCACTGCCTCTCCTTGGCACAACCCCAGACCACCATGGTGGGGTCCTGTATCACACTGCTGCAGTGGGCTGGGTCCCTGCCTGAAGAGATGCTGCTGAATTGAGCCACACTGCCCCATTTTGCAGAACTCATGGTCTACCCAGTGCCGTCCCTCTCATGATTGACTTTTAGGAAATTTGGCTTCCAAGTCCTGGATGTTTTTCAATCAGTAACTAGTACTAATTCTGGCATCATAACTTGCACAATTAATTTAATACAAATAATTGTGGGATTGGTAATATATCCATTATATTTTTATTGTACCATTAAAAATATGTTACTCTATTATCTTAAGTTTCTACCATTCTGCTTCCAGATTGTACCAAAGACAGAGATACAATTTTTTAAAAAGAAATTCAAAATATTATCCTAGCCAGTCATTCCCTTAGACATTAGATATGAGCTAATTAATTTTTAAGCTTTTGCTTTTCAGTTCCATTACATTTTTCTCACCTCAATATATTTTTGCAGCCTCTTACTTTTTGGAGAGACAAGATGTCATATTTCTAGTTTTTAGCAGAACTGTTCAGTAGATCAATTCCTGTTAACACAGCTGTTAAATATTGAGATCATGCTGCATGTTAAATGAAATCAGTTTTCAAAGTAAATTAAATCCCTGAGTGAAGGTGGGTGCATCTTTCCACATGGGGGAAGATATGTTAATAGAGCTGCATATGTAAGCAGATCTTGGGGAAAGAAGCTGAATTGTCTATACAGAAGTGGTATTATAATACAACCATGCCATCTTTCTCAAATGTCTTGAAAAGTAAAATATGTTCAGTACAATTTCAAACATGGAAGATTGAGATATAGATTTTCAAAATTTGATGGCTTTTTTTCTAACAACCAGTTGGCTGTCTTTGCTTTGAAATAACATCTATATTGGTCTGGAGTTGGATTTAGCCAGATTCCTCATTCATTTTTTTTTTCAACCAGGAGATTATAAGGAGGTTGAAGTAATTTAGTAATGTCTAAAAGGGTGATTAATAGACTTTGATTAACTGGCTCTGGTTACAGGTGATGGATGGACAGGCTTCATATGCAAGTTCTTAAACACTGAGTACTATGTTCTTTTGTCAAACCCACAATGTCTAATGCATGCCTAAGAAGTAGGGATTAGCTTTATGTCAAACCCTTAAGCAGTATAAAAGAATTGAATATTTCCCCCTCCCTAGTTTTCTATTTTAGTTTGGCAAAAATTCTAGTAATTATGTATTGCATCGCTTATAGATTATAGAATATATTAAAACATACATGTAATTCACATTCTCGTTCAATTAGACTGCTCAGAAAATGCCTTGAAATTTTCATTTTATTATTGTCTACTGTATTATGAAATATAAAACAAATAATCACTTAGCAACTGTTCTGTCTCATTGGCTCAGAGCAGTATCAGATAATTCAGTGGAACAGAAAAATGACACAGAAGGCACAGCAGGAGGCTTTGTGTAACTTGTTACCTGGTTTTTAAGAGAAAACACTTAATAAGGTATAAATAATTTTAAGATCCTTATCTTTTCACAGGGGAAAACTCTCCCAAGAACCTAGAGTTCTACCTCTACTGACATGACCAAACCTGGAGTTTGAATATCCTGGCTTTTTCAATGCTTTTTATTCTCTATACCTTACTCTTTCTCTATCTTCAAAGGCTACAGAAAATAATGTAAATAAAAGTGCTTTGTAAATTTTAATATACAAAATATAAATGTATCTAATGATTGTTTGTAGGATGATATCAATCCATGGAAGTCACCTCCCTAATCACATTGATTCACAATCTTCCTTCTGGAAAAGTATCTAGGTACCAGTACTTAAAAAAGACTGAAGTCATAACCTTTTTGGGTTCTCTCTGGAAAGCACATTTGATTAATTGGAAGCAAAGTTGTTGAAACAAGTTACCAATTCTAGAGCTGCTAAAACCTGGCCCATGGGAAGACAACCAAAGCTCTTGAGAAAGGTAAATATCCTTCAGTGCACACAAATCAGCCTTTTGCATTTCACTGTTGACAATGCAGGCTAGATATACAACTTACATATTGCTGTCTGCCTTGCAGGAGACAAATTTTTTATTGCCAGGCAAGTCACATCGCTGTCTACATTTATAGCTACTCTGTCACTGTGGCAGTTACAGGCTGACACCTCCCAGATGCTTGGATTTTTTTTTTTTTTTTTTTTTGCCAGTGTAATAAACAGTTTGGGTGGGGAAATGAGATGAAGTAATATTAGCATCCAGGCAGTTAATCCTAAAGAAACATTTAGATAAAAGAAGCATGGAGAGAGACTTCCAAAGGCAACCAGTAAGATCCGAAGTCTAAGAACTCTTGAGAGGCTCCTCCTTAGCCTGGTTACTGCTCATTTGTGCCATTGCCAAGGATTATGCCCTTTCTTCTCCATAGTGGCCTCATTTTGGTTCCATGAAGAATTTGGGAAATTTTAAACTTTTATTGAGATATATAGCTGCTTGATGATAAAACTTACCCATTAGATGGGCAAGCAATACCCTCATTTGAATGAAGAATGAAGAAATCAGATTTCCTCTTCACAAATGATTCAGTGGGAGTTGGGTTTATTTTTAGATTGCTAAATGTTGTACAGCATAAGTAAGTCAAATTTTGTTTGAGGAAATTATAATGGAAATATTTTAAGATATGTAAAGCTTTAAATCCAACAAATTATTTTGGAGATAAAAGCATCTTTCCTTCTGTGTGCTCTGTGTGCTTACTGTTTGCTCAAAATTACATATGCTTTACAAAAATACCATGACTATGCTCATGGAGACTTAATACTGACCCAAAATTCCTATTTTATAGAATAGTTTTCACAAAACTCAATTTCCTCATATTCTCTTGAATATAAATTATTTTGTAATCCCTCAGAAGATTAGAATTTAGTTTTCATCTGCGTTGACTTTTAGTGGTATCTAGGCCTTCATAAATATCAAGTAGATTAAATATTGCTTATCTTTGCAAATTAAACGCATATAAAACTTTTCTGTTTGCTTGGATTACAAGATCCCATTGACAGTGATTGTTAAGTGTTTACTTTTCTGAACCGACGTAATTTGTTAGAAAGAGGCCCTGGACCTCTGAGCTTGTGCTGGTAGGTGGTTTAGGAAGCACTCTTTGGTTCCTGTTGGTGGCAGGAACAAAGCTGTCCCAGCAGAACTGCCCAGTCAAGATCTTGCATATTTGATAAGTTCCCCCTGTAGGCTCAGTTTAGTCTCTTAAGAGGAATATTTATGCGTTTGAAACACAGTTGAATAAAGAACATTTGTGTGTATCTGCACATACTTTTATATTTATATATGTCTAAATCGCTAAGCTTCAATCTGAAACAGAAGCAGTTTTGATCTGTGACTGTGTGGCCATGAGCACTTATTGTGTGCTACTCCCTGTACTAACGTTTAACTGAGGGACTGATGGATTGAATGATTAAGCTAGTCCTTTATTTTAAGACCGACACTTTCGAGGCTCTATATACCTCTTGCGTTGGTGGTCTTGGGTTATATTTAGAGTATTAGTGCTTCAGCAATTTGTGAAGACATTTATTGGCATTTAGACATTTGTTGGGAAGTGGTGAGGAAGTGCTCATCTTTTAAATACATGGTAATGGAACTGAGTTTTGGTGTGCTTATGATGTGTTCCTCCCTCCTCTTCCCTGCCCACGTTTTAGCCACTTCCCTAACCTGGATCACTGTAAGATCATTCTAACTAAACTTTCTGCCTCCAATTTAGGAATGGGTCCTCATCCCTAAAATCAATCAGGTAAGGAAACAAACAAGCATTCCTTATCGTGTCTCTGGGTAAGGTAAGGGGTAAGTCTTCCCAGGATTTATAAACATTTGTCCCGCATTTTTTCAGACTAGATGAACTTAAATTAGCTTACAATCATGAAACATTTAACAGAATCCCATGGAGAATTCCTGAGTTTCATGGAGTGCTGATTTTTAAATTGCACACACCCACAAAACTCCATAAATGGGCTCCTTGAAAGCTAATGTGACCAAGTTGGCTGATTTATTTGAAGCTGGCCCTGCTGCCCTCAGGAAAGGGAAAGGTTGGGGCTCTAGAGGCCAGAAAAAGGCATTGCTTCTAGGCTGAAAAACTCTTCAGTAAATAATTGTGGTATTAGAGACACTGCATTTTTGTGTGTGTGTATATATATATATAAAACAAGATGTAATGTTATTTAATGTAAGTCTTAAAAAGGATAAAAAGAAAAAGAATTGCTTATATAATGATGACTAAGGTAGTGTAGGAGGAGTTATTTTGGCACAATGATGTGTTTTTTCCCTTGCAGTTTTGTAACAGTTTCCAAGCTATTAGATAACTATGTCAGCAAAGTTGCATTTGATTTGACTTTGAAAAGAACTTAAAACAATTCATTATTTTTGTTCCATTTTTAAAAGCAACCTCCAACTTCTATGTCTTCAATGAAAGTGATTTCACCCACCATTAATATTTACAATTGTACCACAATCCGCCAGTCACCCAGGCAGCCTACTAGAATCACTCTAGTCTACTCCCTGCCCTCACTCTCATAGCACTAGCCAACCCTGTTGATGCTTCCTTTGAAATTTCTCTTGCATCTGTTCCTTTCCCTCTGTCATCACCTCAATACCTGCACAAATTCTCGTCAAGGTCCTAATCTTCTGTTGTATGATTAGTGCAACAGCCTCATCACCTGTCTCTTGTCTTGGAACTTTCTGTACTTCCATTCATTCCCATATTACAGCCATAGCAATTTTTCTAAAATGACAATGCAAATGAGAGCAATCCTCTGCCTCCAAACCTCCCTGCCTCCCTGTAGCTACCAATCTTAAGCTCTTCAGAATGCCATTTATGGCCCGACAAGTCTTGTCACTCATCTCTCCAGTTACATCTTTCACCATTTCTTCCTTTATTCTTCTAACTCCAGAATTCTTGACCTATTTAAACATTTATGATTGTATCCTGACTCTGTGCCTTTTCACAGGCTGTTCCCTCTTCCTAAAACATCCTTCCCAGACCCATTGGCTCATAACTCCTTCTCAGGTATCACCTATTCTAGGAAACTTTCCCATACTCCTGCAAAGAGAATGAATCACTCCCTCTTCTATATTGAGGCTCTATATAACTTGGTGATCAAAAGTGTATGTTCTGGGGCCGGCCGTATAGCCCAGTGGATAAGGGCGCTGGTGTACCACATGGGAGGCCCCGGGTTCAGTTCCCAGGGACCTCTCCTAGCGGGCAGACCGCCTTGAGAAGGGCAAGCCGCCATGGGCAGGGCAAAAAGCTGCCACGGACAGGGCAAAGCTGCCACGGGCAGGGCAGGTCACCCACGAACGGAGCACAGCCAGCCACCCGTGAACTGAAGCAGAGCCAGCCGTGAATGGAAGCAGAAGCTGCTCACAAGCTGCCCACAAGCAGGGCAAAGCTGCCTGCGCAGTGACCATCTCGGCACATCGCCGCAATGTGGGGAGACAAGGCGGACAGAGAGGAACACAAGAATGGACACACAGCAAGAGCAAGCAGAAAGGGGAGGGGGAATATGTAATAAATAAAAAATAAACCTTAAAAAAAAAGTGTATGTTCTGCAGTCAAACTGCTTGGAATCAAATCCCAACACCACCTTTTATCAGCTGTGTTTCCTTGAATAAGCTACTTGTTTTCCCAGTGCTTCAGTTGCCACATCTTTAAAATAATAATACCTCCTTCATTGGGTTGTTATCAGGATTACAATAAAAATACAAGTAAGTTTAAAGAGCGCTTGTTACGCAGTAAGGGCTTAATAAATAAAACTATACTTATTATTATTTTTATTATGCACTTGTTTGTTCAATTATTATCACGTTTTCACACGGAATTATAATTATTTGTTTATGATAAATATTTGTAACTCCCACAAGTATTTAGTAAGGACTTTGATGGCAGAGACAGCATCTCATTCATCTTTATAGCTTTAAAATTTCTTATAAGGCCAGGAACATAGAAGGCACTGAATAGATCTTATTGTGTATGAAGTGATTGAAAAATAACAAAATACTACATAAGTATGAGGCAATAGCATTCCCCCATGAGAAAGAACAAGGGAAATTCAAAATTAGACATGGCTCAAGAAGAATTAAGATTTACATTGGTGTAGATTTTAAGATGTACCTTGTTTAGGCTAGCACCAAAATAAGTTTACATATACTAGTTAAGTGCCACTAATGGAGAAAATAAACAGAGAGTGTTCTGATGGGTAGATGAATAGAAATTCCAATGTAGGATTTACATTTCCTGTTTGGTAGCATACAAATCTCATTAACCCTTACAAGGAACTCCAACTATTGAACATGGAGTGTCTGTTGTACCCTGAAAACATCTGGCCTTTTATATCCCTTTTCAAATTTCTGATGTTTTCAAAGCATATGCTCTTTTCTTCTTACTACAAGAGGAGTTAGTGAAGTGAGTGTAATATTATAATGCTAAATTAGGAAAATAAAACAACCTTGAAAATGTGTTATTGGCCTGTGGCACATTCCTGAATTTCATGCTGTTTTAGGACTTTGCCCTAAGGAGAGAGGTACATTATTTGGGGTGTGAAATACTATCCAATGTATTGGCTGTGACAGGTTTGCACAAACAGATATTACACTGGCTGATAGAAAATTTTGCAGACGTAGTGGACTTGCTTCATAATCAAATGATACAATTTTCTAGCCTTGTAATGATATGAAATTCCAATATGAATGTGAAGAAAATGATATGAGTAGATAAAAAGAGACTCCTGTTGACAGTTAGTACGAGACAACATATGATTTGGGGGTGCACACACCACATGGCTGGTTAATCTTCAAGACTCATTTCATTTCAGAAATCGGAGCCAAGTGAGAACAGCCCCTTCCAGATCCAGTCAGCCACAGAAAAGCCAACAACCCAGTGCAGTATTATCTCATTAAGCAGGCCTGTTTCCCCTCAATCAATCATCTTGAATAAAATAAAATGATGTTCAATTTTGAAAGAAATAGAAGATTGGTAAAATTCAAGAAAGCTGTTGGCATATATTCAGCCTACACCATACCATTCATTGCTTCCGCAGCATGAGCTGTTTTCAGGAAAAAAACAGAAATTGACATTAATTAATACTAATTACTCATCTTGCTCTTATTCTTTCAATTTATCTGGCCTAACCGATACGTACTGCTCAAGCTAAACATTTGCTGGAGAATTGGAGAATTTTTCAGCCCTAGCACATGCTATTTTCCCAGCATTCTGTCTCCAATGTAGGCAAGAAAAGGAAGGACTGTTTGTTCAGGACATGTAGGGTGGAGATGTGTTTAGCCCTCATGGCAGGCTGTCAGCTTCTTCAAGGTTTAATATTTCATCATGGGATTTATGCCAACAACCCTTTCTAGATTTTTATAGTTATTACAAGTAAGCAACACCGATGCTATTACTGGCCCCTTATTATGGCTTAAAATGGCAGCTCCTGTGTTTAAAAACTATCAATGGCTTTTCATTGCCCACTGAGTTAAGCATAAGATTTTCAATTTAGAGATTAGAGGCTTCACAAATGGTCCCAACCTCCTTCTCCAGCCTCATCTTTTATTATTTCCCAGCCTTATCCTGGGCTAATGAAGGTTCTCAACCACATTCTGGCTTTTAGTTTGTGTATCATTCTTTATTCATACTTTGTTCTTCCACTTTTAGTTTCTCTGACCTGCCCAACTCCTTATGAATATACCACTTCTTCCACTTTACAATCCACATAGAATTTTATATATTCTAATACTACCTGCCTTATTCAGTCATAAAATTATTTGTACACTTGTGTCTGCCTAGTGGCCAACACAGTTTCTCATATTAGATTGAAATAAACATTTGACAAATCAAATGAAAGTGTATTCTAACAGATTAAAGTTGCTTTCTATTCTTTACATGAAATATGGATATAAATAAATTCATAAAGAAGAGATATGGTTATAAATGAACTCATTTTCTCAGTTTTAGAAATATCTGCATAATGTAAATGCTTAGATATCATTAAAGCAGACTTTTGGGTGGTTTTTTTTTTGGTATATACTTAAGCAAATTCTCTTAAAACTTGCATATATGAAGCTCCTTTAAATCTTGTTATATTATGATTAACTTTACTATTTTGTCTTGGTCTCTAACACATGCCAAGTATATACTGCTAAACAGAATAGACCTTTTGGCAACCATTATGGGATCTTGGGACTGGGAGTGGTGGTGGTGAGGAGGGGAGTTTCATCCCAGCAAGTGCTATTCAGTTCCAGAAACAGCCATTCCAATCTCCATCAATCTACAAACATGGCTTCTTCTCGGTTATGGTTCATACCTCGTCTGGTTTTCAACTTTATGAGAACTTTTATAGATAGGAATTGAATGGGAATAGAAATTTGTCAATTTATTTTATTTTATTTTTCTTTAAGATTTATTTTTTATTTTTATTACATATCTCACCTCCCCCCCCCGTTGCGACGATGCGCTGAGACCGGTCACTGCGCAGATGCGACTTTCCCTCCTTGTGGGCGGCTTCTGCTTCCATTCACGGCCGGCTCTTGCTTCAGTTGGCGGGTGGCTGGCTGCGCTCCATTCGTGGGCGACCTGCCCTGCCCGTGGCGGCTTTGCCCTGTCCGTGGCAGCTTTTTGCCCTGCCCATGGCGGCTCTGGCCCGCCCATGGCAGCTTGCCCTTCTCAAGGCAGTCTGCCCACTAGGAGAGGTCCCCGGGAACCGAACCCGGGGCCTCCCATGTGGTATACCAGCACCCAATCCACTGGCCCCTTGTCAATTTATTTTATTGCTACTTATTGTTTTTTTCTTTTTCCTTCATATCCTTTGAATAAGAAAGAGTAGATCTGTGTTTCTGTGAGACCCTTGCTAATTTAAATACTGTTCAAGTCCTAACTCTTAAATTTACTTTCTGTTATGTAAACACTATATTCTTAGCACACTCAATAAGGCTTGCCTCACTGTTTTGTATAATTAGGCATGAATGTTTCTTTATATGATATGCTAGAGCCCCTATTTAATTTAAACTCATGTGCAGCTAAAGATGTATGACACTGAATGGCAAACGTGTGTTGCAAATATCTATATGCAGAATATCCTGGTTAAAAAGTTTTTGTTTCACTTAATAGATTTCTTTGATTGACTTCAGTGGGTGGGGAGATTAAAGATTAAAGGAGCAGGAGTTTTTAAGTATATAAGCCTCAGGGGGGATGTGCTGGTGGGAGTACAGCGGAAGTGGATGGTATAACAGAAATGACAATCTTCCTTTCTTTCTCCTTTCCTCCACTTCTAGGGAAATATGTAACAGGTGTACTGAAAATGTGCCAACACATTCTATATTCCCTAGGTATCTTTGCTATTTTATGACTGAACTTAGGTTATTCATCATACAAATGGTTTTAAGGTAGTGAAGTTTTATATCAAGTAATTCAGCTCCAAGGTAACTAAACAGTACTTAGCATATTTCCTTCCCCCGGCACCTAAAAAGGGCTTCTGTTTGGGACCACTTCTTCCTACATGAGTGGTTCACTTATTTGAGCACATTTGGACCTCATTTTGCTCTCTGAAAAAAGGAATTACTCTGGAGAGAAGAGACGCTGTGAATCAGTATGAAATGGTTTCAAGTAAGGGAATAAGCAAGGGAATATAGCCTTCTTTGTCATTATTATTTTTCCAAAAGTCTATTTGGAGTTTATAGTCAACTTATGCCATAAAATTAAAAAAGAAGAAAAAAGAGAGTGAAGGGATGGAGTACTTCTCCACAGAGAGACAGCCTATTCTTTTGGGAGTGATAACCCTTAAAATGAGTTCTCACCAGTACAGTCCAACAGCTCCCAGGACGTTTCTGGGTAGCATTTTAGACTCTCAATGACTGCTATGAGAACTCAAAATTGTAAAAAGTATCAATTAGAGATACAATAATTATCTTTTTGCTAGATTTATCAATCATCTTAAGGACTATAGTTTCATGCCTTTTATTCTCAAACACACAAGAAAAGGTTTAGAAAAAAACGTTAGTAAAAGCAAAATGAAAACCCAGATTTGGGAAAACTACTTAAGAAGAGGTACATATTTTACCATGAGATAGGGAAGCAAAAGAGTGCAGGGGATGCTGAATAATAATGCAGAGAATCAAGTCTGATATGTATCCAGGCACATCCCAACAAGCTAAGGGATCACTTTAAACAATCCTTAGCAACGTTCTCTTAGGCTGAAGCGATGGGTAGTATTGAGCAGCAAGATCGCTCTTTTCCTTCAAGGGCGGCCGAGAGGGAGACGTAGAGACGCAGATTTTTTGCGAAGACCCTGACAGGCAAGACCATCCTTCTCCAGGTCAAGCCCAGTGACACCAATGAGAAGTTCAAAGCCAAAATCCAAGAAAAAAGAGGGCATCCTGCCTGACTAGCAGCGTCTGATTTTTGTGGTCAAGCAGCTAGCGGACGGCCGCCAGCTCTCAGCCTACAAGATCCAGTAGGAGTTCACCTTGAACCGGGAACTCCGTCTCCGAGGCGCCATCTTGGAGGGTTCCCTCCATCAGCTCACCAGGAAGTGCAATCGGGGAAGGCCCCTCTTCACTGGTCTGTAGCCTCCAGCTGAGGGCCTTCTTCCCCAGCCACGGGGCCTCGTGATCTCAATAAAGTTTCCCTTTTGTTGACTGAAGCAGGAAAAAAAAAAAAGAAAGAAAATGACAGGTAGATGCTAAGGGGAAAGTCAGTCTCCTTGGCAGGATCTCAACGTATGGGAAGACAGTAGAGTCAGCTTTACTGTACCAGATATTCGGTTTTGCCAGGGTTGGTTTCATTTAGAGACTGGTGGAATTTAAACAAACTCATAGAAGACTAACATATAAGCTAGCTACCAACCAAAGGATTTTAAAAGCAATGAGCACTACTTTTCATACAATAAAATATTAATTTTCACTGTGTAGGGCAATCTCTATACAGATGAGGGTATTCAGGAAGCTAACTCAGTAATCAGAAGTCGGTTGTTGAGAGGTGATTTGTTTTAAGAGCTATTTCATTCATTTGGAGAAAACAACAACATCTGATTATCTTTTTTTTTTTTTTTTAAAGATTTATTTATTTTATTACATATCTCCCCTTCCCCCCCGTTGCGGCGACGCGCCGAGACTTGGTCACTGCGCAGGCGCGGCTTTCCCCGCTTGTGGGCGGCCTCTGCTTCCATCACGGCCGGCTCCAGTTCGCGGGTGGCTGGCTGCGCTCGATTTGCAGGCGACCTGCCCTGCCCGTGGCGGCTTTTGCCTGTCCGTGGCAGCTTTTTGCCCTGCCCACGGCG